>NNCF01131972.1:56107-72678 GCA_002313205.1 Laupala kohalensis
TATATATATATTACTGAGCTTTTTGTCACTTCTACTGGACATTTAGCAAATAAAAAATTTTCACCTTTCGATTACTTGCTTATGAATATCTCGCCAGTTCTCTGGGTCATTGGGACCACCCATGTCAGGACTGAGGTCCCGCAGACGCACGCCGGCTACATGCACGTTCGACCACACAGGTACTACAACACAACGTAAAAAAAAGTGTTGATTTTACTTGTCCTACTGTACTAAATGCAAGCAAGAGAATTGAACTAATTATTTTGATCATTTTTGGTGTATTCGTTATCCGCAATTCCGTATCCGGAGAAAGAGTTCGTTGGTACTCTACATTGTATTGAAAGTTCTACTAAAGATCGTACAGAAAATAGACATGTAATAATTGTATGCAATGTTCTTCATTAATAATTCTTAGTCAATGTTCCTATCCATCGGTGTTACTGCTAAACACTCAACTGGTCCCCTGAAGTTCACGGAGGAGATGATGTCTAGTACTACTACCCGACTGATTTACTTGTACGACTTTTACTAGTACTAGTAGATTTACTAGTACGACTACCCCGTTACTAGTTTTACTGCAGAATGATGCCAGGATGCCACCCATCCAACAGCTAAACGCTGTTGTGCGCTGACTCATTATCACAAAACTAATGAGAAAACTCTTCATGAGAGATGTAATGCTAATGTGATAGATAACATATTACATATTGTAGTGGGTAAACTTAAATTTCGAATGAACGTAATCGCTGAACATTTAGTGTGTTGTAACCTGTGGTAGGTTCCTTAGTAAATTAGAGATACTTTACCACTGCTATCACCGTGTTCGCCAATAATCCACCCATGGACACTACCAGGAGCTATTCTTAAATGTTGAGCTAGAAGTACACGAAAACGAGACGAATCCAAATTAGTTCCAGAGCCAATGACGCGATGTTCTGGGAATCCGCTGAGTTTCCAAACCACGTAAGTCAGCACATCAACTAGAAATAAGTATCAAATACTTATTTGAATGAGTTTTGCACGCTCACATTTAAGACTACCATAATTGTTAAAGGAAATTGGTGTCTTCATATACTGCATTCTGCTCATAGTATTTTTCGACAATTATCCATTAACTAGAGTTAAGCTTAACAGTATTTATCCTGCTCACATTGATTTATTTCATGTTGTACTGTTTGACGTAGCGAGGATTAGGTCAACTTGTCTACGCTTAGCCGCATGTTTTGGGCGAAAAAATGGGGCAGGCGAGATGTTGGGTGAACTGGGAATTTGAGGTACCGAACTGATAATCGTCTGGAATAGTTAAGAGAAACCTCTGCTTAAAATCTGTNGACGCGAGATCGAACAACGCTCTTCCCTTCTGCCATTCGTAGGGACCAAAGACGCTACCCCTTAGCCACGCTGCCATCTATATCCTTATCCCAGTCCATTGGCTAGGCAATATGGCATTATGGAACAGATGGATTGAAGTATAAAAGTGATGTATTGGACTTATTTCATTTATTTTTGTTTGTTTTTTGTAAAGAAAAGCCTGAGAACTTTCGTTCAGAAATAGATAAAAATCAATTTTATATTTTAGCCACACTCTATTATTTTCCACAAAGTTCAACCAAGGATCTCTTTTAAGTAAGAAATGACTAAACGACTTTTCTGTCATAAAATCACTAAATTCATTTGATCTCACACTACCTAGAAAATGTTAGAGCCTTTTCTGAAAGAAAAACATGTTCTCCACTAAATATTGTTGGAGCTGACAATTTTTTTTCTCATTTCGTCACCTATTATCCTTTCCAGAACCTCGGTAATTTTCTTACGTCATCAAACTTGTTGGTAACACTGTGATCAAATGACACAATGACAATAATAACAGCCATACATGTAAGAAAATACAAATTATTCACTTCTTTTCTCTTTCAGTTTTCAATCCGAAGATTGGTTTGAACTGTCGTGGTGAGAATATGCAACACAGAAGATATTTGTCCTAGGAAATAATATGGATAGGAATGATTAGATGCTACTCATGGTGGTTTTGTTTTCCTCAATGCAATTCTACGATTACAACACATAATTAATAAATACCTTAACCCATACCCTATACTTTAACCCATACCTTAATCGAAATTCGAATATTAGGTTCAGAGAACACCTCCCATTATAATAAATATTTATGTGAGCTTCTTTATTTTTTCATGTTCCCTCAGCTAATGTACCAGACTAATCTTGGGAGATTTGTAGCATGGAGTCTTGAAACCTGGAGAGCAGGAGATACGTTACGCCAACACATGTTCATCGTAATTCTGAAATAAAACTTCCATGTAAATAATGAGATGGAAGAACTAAAAGTAAACAATATAAAATAAAAACAATATGAGCAGGGCAATATGATAGTGCAAAGCACCATCAGAAAATAATAATAATTATTCCATTCATATTTATAAAACGCTTAATCCCGAGAACAAAGGATAATATTTCGACAGATGTAGTAATAACAGTATGAAATATGCATTGTGTAGAAAACTAAAATATACCTGGATTGGAAACAATCAACAGAATACAATTAGGGCTGTACTTCACTAGTGGTGGGATAATCTTCTTGAAGAGTTCAGCGTTGCGTTGAACGAGGTCAAGTCGGGTTTCTCCCTCTTTTTGACGTACGCCAGCTGTCACGATGCAGATCTTGGAATTGGCTGACACTTTGTAGTCTGTCAAACATTACAGTCTTAGAATAAGAATACGCAGAACGTAATGCGGTGTGATCCAATGCGGTGCGGCGTGGCTCAGTGCGAACAAATATGAAACAATGGAGTGTGTTTTTCTGATGAGATTTGTGCGGCTAGTTTGAACGGTGAGCTGCTTATTGAAGAAGATTTTACTACATTGCTTGGAATATGTGACACACCTTTACACACCAAATAATTCGTTTTAATTACTCATTATTAGTTTATTTATACAATACCAGTAAATTATTTAAAACATAGATATCAACAGGTCGAAATATCCTATACTAAAAATATATCAACAGGTCGAAATATCCTATACTAAAAATAAATCAACAGGTCGAAATATCCTATACTAAAAATAAAGTACTTCAGCGTTGTCTTTCAGAAACAAAGCCAGTTACTTGCGGAGTGTCTCGGCCCTATACTCTTTTTATTGTATGTAAACGACATGTCATCCTCCACATCAGATTGCAAAATGGTTCTTTTTGCTGACGACACTAATTTACTATGTAAACACGCCAACGCTCAAAAAGTTTTGTCTAATCACTTGGCTTGGTTCCATGCAAATTGTCTCATCGTAAACACTGACAAAACAGTGTCTACGTCATTTCACAATAGAACCACAAAATCTTTACCCCAGGTTTCTCATTCTTTGAACGGTACACAATTAATAACTGTTACGAATACAAAATTCTTAGGTCTCCGTATTCAAGACAACCTCAAATGGAGTTGACACGTTGACAATTTTAATTTCCAATTAAGCAAATTGCGGTACTCATTCCGATCTCACCCTCGAAATTCTTGTAAACATTTTTCAAGGAATTAAATATATTTACACTTCCCTGCATTTATATTTAGGAAACGGTCGTATTTGTTAAAACCGAAATACTGAAGTGCCACCCTTGCTTCATACGAAACAATCTCGTTCACGGACACAATACTCCCAAAAGTAATAATTAACCACTCTTTACCGAAAAGGACTATATCATTCGGGAATCGTTCTATATAATTCCCTGCCCAAAAATATAAAAGATATTATGAAATTGAATCTCTTCAAATCCGCGGTTAAAACCTACCTCCTACACCAGTGCTTCTACAAAGTAAAAAAAATTATTGATCTTAATAAAAGTTAAATCAGTTATGTACTTTATCACGCCATTGCTGTAGTACTTTTAAAATAACTTATAACAATTTCATAAACTATTTTCTTGTATGATTTTGTGTCTTCTGATTCATATTAATTTAGTTTTATGTGTACTCAACTTTGGCACGGTTGTGTACATTAATTCTGTAGCCCCATTCTGCAGCGGGTTTGAATCCGGTTTTCCTTTGGGCGAGGCGGATTTCTTATACAGGTTCTCTAGGGGCGCGTTTATTGAAAAGAGAAATCGTGAATTTAGTGTTATTTCAATTCTTATGGTTTATAAACACTACACAGAATAATCTATAGTTCGATAATAATTTGTACATGTAAAATGATTTTTGTGTGTTAGATTACAAACATGTTGATAATCCAATAGTATTATAACACGTAGCTATCTTTTTATCTTATCTATGAATTTTTGCTGAAATTTTTGAATCAGCCTCTGCCTTAGAGCGCTTGATCGGAATTCATGGGATGGTCCCTCGCTTGCTTCCGGAGAGTAAATTAGTTTATTGTCCTCCACGTGATCATTCACAGTTTGTACTGCTGTTTTGACAATAAATGTATTTATTTATTAAACTTTCACAACTGGCACCAAAACAAATAAATATCTTAATGTTACTAGTCCCTCTTCTACAATGAGAAGTTTTCGCCACCGTGTCTTTATTTTGTCAGGTTGTACTGTACCTTGCGTAGTACAAAATCAAAAATAGTTGTTCGCATCGT
Source organism: Laupala kohalensis (assembly GCA_002313205.1). Classification (NCBI taxonomy): domain Eukaryota; kingdom Metazoa; phylum Arthropoda; class Insecta; order Orthoptera; family Trigonidiidae; genus Laupala; species Laupala kohalensis. The sequence goes on from NNCF01131972.1 coordinate 60,698, forward strand.
TATGTGTTACCTGAATAATTTTTCATGCCTTCTTAGTACAGGAAAGAAATTGTGGTTCTCTTCATGCATTTCTGTCATAGGACGCACTTCATGTACCTACTAACTTTTCTTTCTCTATTTGGAATTTCTCCACATCACATGTTATAACATATTTAAATTTAGAAAACGCACACGTTAGAGGGGCCCACGTTGGGACGCCAATTATAACAAATTTAATGGGAAAAGGTAGCCATTTTGTATTATATCAGTGTTTTGGCCCACAAACCTGGCCCACTCGGCAGGGTTGGCCTCAAAGACGAGGTGTCCTTTGGCTATAATTTTGAAACTAGGGATTGGTTTTGACCGGTGATTCGCGGGAAACACACATTTATCATTCTCAAAGGAAACAGTTTTCATAAAACTTTGGTATAATTGTAATTGAATCAATACATGAACACTGCTTCTTTTATGATAAACTCCGTTTGAACACTCCCCCAAAATGAATGCTATTAATTACTAACAATCACTGATTTTACAAAATTACCAACGGAATTGGTCCGTTCAAAAATTATTCGGGCTAATGGCTCATTGGATGTGGTAATAGTTCATCATAAAGTCCATCCACTGTTATTGAAACACCTCGGCAGCCAATAACATTGCTCAGCCAATAGTCTTTTCCACGCATTTCAGTACTAATTAAACATTTGATAAAACATTATTGGCGAAATAAAGTACAGTCATTGGCTCTTCGAAATGATTACCTTACAATACAAGAAACTCATTACCAGCCGTCATCGGAAACAGGAGTTTGTGGAGACCGGGCTGCGAAGAATTCACGGTGTCGTCGCATCTGCGTTTCAGTTGGACCAATTGCCCAATCCAACGCCCTCCGGATACCGCTTCGCGAAGTGGCTTCGTACGCTCAGCTGGCTCCCTCTCGCGGTCATTTGATGGTAATTGTGACCCAGTCAACTCGGTAACTTCATCGGAAGTCGGATATCGACTTTAGCAATCTCACAAAACTTGACGAAAATCAATTACACTTTCCGCCATTATAATGATGATCTCGAAAATCTCGTAATGATAATGATTTCTTTTAGTAGGATAAGAATAGTCAGAATCCTCTGAATAATAATGTCTTAAAAATGATGGCACGTAGACTGTGAGAGTCGAATAATAACCGAATGGAATAATCTCCGAATCTCAAAGCACATTGTTAGAATCATGTTCTGAATCTTCGAATGTTCGAACGGAATCTTTTGCACCTGAATAACAGAAGTTGAAAAATCTTTTGAATAATAGAAGTCGAATAATCCCTTTGAAGCGTGTGAGTTCCTGTTTAAATATGATAGTCCTCACTTTTCCTACTGAACTCAGTTAGTTTAGCTCCACCCATCTCCTACGTCACCCCCTCTTTTTAACCAATCATCTGTAACTAGTTTCTCACATGATCTACTAATGGTTAAATTTTTAGTGACGTCGTCGTTCTATTAACCAATCCCTGATTGTCTCTTAATTTCATGACACCTAGCCTCGGGATCTAGTATTTTTCCAAAAGTCGTCTTCTTGTTTAATATTCACACATTAATGTCATCCCTTTTTATCAATGGACCTTTCAATATGCCAGACGGTCCCCCATTTCTCCGTCACCGAAGCCAGCCCTTTTAATTCTTACATCTGTCAGACGTCGTTGACATTCCTTAAGCAAGGTTTGGGGCGCGAGTCATATCCGCTTGCCTAATGGCAGTCCCATATATAGTCAATATCTACATCCTGGGTCAGCCGCACTTGCTCTTGTTTTTCACTTCGTGCATATCCGAAGTTCAGACCAACATGATGTCGTCATATGACTCTCGATGCTCTGTCCACGCCTGTCCAAGGTTCACACAGAAAGGTTATAAATAAGAGAACAAAACGATTCTCGCTAGTATTCTGAATTCTGCCGCTAGTATTCTGTTGGCAGCATTCTGTCGCTAGCATTCTGCTAGTGTTCTGCATAAGCATCACCAACAGCTTAACTACCTTAGTAGCAGTATGCAGTAGCAGTTACTCATCAGAGTTTGTAACGAGTAAATCATTACAATCTATAACTTGTAAAGGCAACTACCATTGTTCGCCAATATAAGAAATAAATGATTTTTAAAAACTGATATCAACTTTACAAATTCATAATTCGCGTGCTCAAATGAGGGTCGCCATCTCTTCGCATTTCCTTCTGTTATGTTGCGACAAAACCCAGACCTTCCTCTCGAAATTGTCGAAACGTGCCTTCGTCGTTCCGAGTGTCCCATTACAAGAAGCGTTTTATTTTCATGTCCGCTCGGACCCACGAAATTAAGATTCCTTCTATTTCTCACAAGGATTTACAAAATACCGAAACTAATTATTTATTACAATATTGATTATCACAAAATTAACGTGATTTTGAGAGCGCAATCCTGTCAACAGAGAATCGCTTCGCTTCGCACCGCGTTCTGTGTGTTCGACCGCAATGGATTGCAATGCACCGCGACGTGTATGTTCGTAGAACGCGGTGCTCTCTGTGAAATTTTGTCTCAAGTGTAAAAGTAGGAGGAATAGGGAGAAGGTAAATGAAATGAGTCCAACGAGAGAAATACCTGGACAGTACCATCATTTGATTCTCATGCTAAGAATGTAAGAAACAAGATTTTGGCATTATACAAGAAGTTCAACACGTACCTTTTATTTTATACTAAGTAAGGTAAAGAAAACTCTGAAAACAAAGTACAAATCCACGGAAACCTATCAGTGTAGAAGAGAGGTTCTTCGTAACGCTTTGGAATATAACTTTTATGGTAACCGTAACGAATGGTGAAAGTATTTACTGGTATAACATGAACTAACTAATAACAGGTAATTAAACGTAATATTGGGAGTGTTCTCATACGTTTCAATCACATCTAGCGAACACTTTGTCAATAAGCATCTCATCGTCCATACTAACTATTCAATAACATACTCGACTGATCGAAATCTGTTGAAGCGCGCCACATCAGATCATCCGCACTGCACAGCGTCGCACAATGTACCATGATCTGTCTATTTGTAACTTTATTAGCAGTCATCCTAATAAATCACTCTTCATTTCCGTACGTTCCATTTTTTGTGATATTTCGGGTTTTTTGATCACGGAGAAAGGCAATAAAGACTTCATGCTTCAATATCGGGAATATTTTTTCAATTAAGGAAAATTGCTGTACCATCGTATTTTAAGTAGGAATGAATCCGAGTAATTAGAATAATTAGAATACAATTAGAATAATTAGAATATCTGCTTGAAAAATATATTAAAATATGCCCGTTCACAACATATTGAAGAATTTTATTTATTTCAAAGTTGATATTTTTAGAAGATAAAGTAAAAAATAAGTTTAAACATTAACCTGTCAATGTAACAAGGCTGATTACTTTTACACACGTTTGATCCCAAAGGTCTCGTTCATGAAAATAACATTTTAACCATAGTAAACAAAATTAGAAAGCGCATTAACCTCTAGTATAAGAAGCTTCATCATAGCTCTAAGAAACGTATATTTTAAAACTAGCGTTGGTCATTTTTTTATTTTATGACCAAATACGGGTCAACCAATATACAGTTATTTTGGGTTCACAATACATTTTCAAGCCTCATATGTGGGATAAACTAGAAACCCTAATTTGAATTTAATGTAAACAACTGACTATGCATTCGCTTCAATTTATTATGAGGAAATCTCTCACCTGTGCTTGCATTTATGCGTGCATTGTCTAAGAAGACTGAACCGTGTTGAAGATCCAGCATCTCTCCTTTAACTTTATTTGCCGCAATATCAACCAGGGCCATTTCTCTTGCTACTTTCTGAAATATTGACACTTAATATACTCCCAATGCATTCTTCAATACAACACTCCAATAACTTTTTGAGTTGGCGAAATATTTCTCACACTCAAAATATGTTGGGCGGACCAAAAAAAATTTTTGAATCCAAATAATCAGATTTATTTATTTTTAACTTTTTATAAATAATAAAAATATAGTAGAGATGCGATTTAAAATTGACTTCCATCAAGAAATTCGAAAGTGAAATTATTTCTTCGAAAGTTCATGAAATTTTGAGTCCTAAAGATACTCCCCGATTTTTTTCGTGTTGTCAATTAATAGAAAATAAACCAATTAAAATTGTTTTACTATGAACCAAAAAGGTCTGTGACGAAGAGTGACAGTTTCTATTGTTACTAAGTTACTCGTAGAAATAGAGGAGGTGTCTGCGCTTTTTTTATTTTATTATGAAAAAAGATGGTAGGTTTATAAATAAGTAATAAAATTTTAGATAAAGGAAAGTTAAATGTTCTTCTCGTTCTTTTATATGCGTGGTGACATTTATTGGAAGCGAGACTGGATAAGCGCTTACGACACTTATTAACAATAAAACTTTGGAAATTGTAAAACCATGTCCGACGAGGGGCGAGTAGAAGATTTTAATGACATAGTTACCGACATGTCGTGAAGTGGATATAAATGTTTGATGCCACACTAGATTGTCACTTTGGGACACGTATTGAAATTGTAAACAACATCTCTTCCGCAGACCGTAAAAAGTTTCAGAGATATAAATGTTTTAATTAAGACTGCGAGTCGCGAAATTCAAACCCCGGAAAGAAAAAACCTCCGCGACGTTCAGCGTGACAACGGTACCGGTAGTCGGAATCCTAGAAGAAAAACGATTATGACGTCGTCGGAGGAAAGGATTTGTTGAGCGGGAAAACAATAAAGCACGAATCTCGGACCACTCAGAGACAGCCTCATGCATTAGCGCATTGTAGAAGAGAATTTAATCACGTGAATCACGTGAAGAGGAGGGAAATAAGTGGACGCTACTTAATACTCGGAGGAGATTTTTGGTAGATATTTGCGAAGTATAGAGTGGTTTAGGGAGAGTTTTAATTTGCTGGAGTAGTGAGTGTTAACGATATACATCGTCTTTTGCTTAGAAAGTTAAGACGTGTAGCAGTATATTGGAAAGTAAACGAATATAGAAGTTTTTATTAAGAAAATAAAATTTGTAGTCAAACCTTAGGAATTTTTCTACGAACATCTAGAATATAGTCTGACAAGATTCTTTCTATAATCCCAAACTATTCCGCTTTTGTAATTTCAATACTCTTAACCTCAAGTCGACACGACAAACAAAATTTGAAATGCATGGAGCTAAAACTTCCATGTCATACTTGCGCAAGTTCTACCATATCTTGTTCGATTTCCGTCACTATTTTTACCTGTCTGAAGAAATCAGTCATGTGATCTACCTTCATGCNAAAGTCGACACGACAAACAAAATTTGAAATGCATGGAGCTAAAACTTCCATGTCAACTTGCGCAAGTTCTACCATATCTTGTTCGATTTCCGTCACTATTTTTACCTGTCTGAAGAAATCAGTCATGTGATCTACCTTCATGCATAGATATTCGAAAGAAGTTTTGTGAAATAAATACTTCTGTCTTACCATTGTGAGTATAGAGAAAGCGCAAGCCATACCAACTTCTCCACACCCCACAACAGTCACTTTGTTACGAGGCTCGTTTACATCTTGAGTGAACTGCTTCTCTCCGATGATAGATGGATCTGATCTGAGGAAGCATAGAAAATACATCTATGTGTTATACATAAGTAACTTACGTATAAAAACAAACGATCATTTTTGTTACTAAATAACTATTCGTTTTATTATAGTATAGGTAAGAAGAGCAAGTCTAAAATACATATTTTGAAATATTTCTTTTTTTCTTTGTCAAATATATATTAAACGGTCCATTTCCGAAGATTTCTCCGGTTTCCCCTGCCCATTATTCCACCACAACATTCACTCATAATCATTCACCTCCATTTCATTCATAATCTCCGCTTCAGGGAAGGTGCGGCAGGAAGGGCATCCGGCACCCTAGTATTCCCCAGCCAAAACCAAAACGAAGCATCATATATCCATTCCCATTCGCCGACCCCACATGAAGTGGGAAAAGGCTATAAGGTTAGGTCCATTTCCGAAGATTAATTTCATTGAGTTTTCCATTGAGGCCAAGACATCGACGACTAACGAAATCGACGATAGACGCCTCTTCCACTTCCCTTGTGAGAACGTTTGAATTTTTCTCACCTAAGAACATCAGTCATTTAGAATTTCATTTCCAAATTATTAAATAATTTAATTTTTATTAGCGTGCAATTAAATTTTGCCTGGCTTTTAAACATAATTGTGATCACATGGTTCCTGCGTTATGATTGTTAAGTGTGAGGAGATTTTTCACTCGTTGTTTTACTACATAGGAATAAATTCACACGTGTAGTTTGCTTGAAGTAGAAATAATTACATTTGAACACATTGATATAAATAACACTACGCACATTTCTTTGTGTACAGTCTATTTTAAGGTCGCATGATACATTTAACAATGCATTGAAGTCTTCTACGAAAACTCACCTACGTCTAAATTTAGTAACTGAAGAGGGAAAGAGAATTCGTCTGTAAAAAAGGGGAGAGGTCAAACTGACGAACGTGCGATGCAGTCCTCCGATAGCAGCCATTTAGAACCACCAAAACGCTTTCCTTCTGAAAGAAAAAACATACTCGAGTAGTTCCGTATTCAATATGAGAATCTGAAGGATGAAATGACATAGATTGAGACTACTTTTTCCATCTTTCGTGGGAAGAAAATGTTTTCAATTGAAAGTTAATGAACTCTTCACTATAACATAAAAACAATGAATTTCAATAAACATCTTTTATCAAATACAGTGAGGAAAATAACGCACAAATATTACTCATTACTTAGTTCAATATTTAGATTTCTTGAGAAAGATATTAGCATACAACTAATCCGTGACATAATTTCCTTTCTTTTTTAACGTAAATTTTACTACAAACCCCACCATCCCGCCCCTCACTCCTCTCTTACCGTACTTGCTATTATCTGTTTAGTGCCCCTCTGAAGGAGTTGTCGGAAGTTCCTAAATCGTTTCCTATCATGCAAATTTTGGACTCAATCATTAAAATGATGCTCATACTTTTAAAAACTGTTGTTGTAGTATAGAACACGTACATTGCTATAATTTGACTACCTATGCAGTTACACTTAAAACCGAATTCACACAGCGCAGATGAGACTTCAACGCAGCTGACAGAAATAGGATTTCATGTAATGGTGGCGTAATGAGAGTCAAGGGTTGGGAAATCGATCATAACATTGTTCACGTACAAGATAACTTAGGAAGAAGTTGATACGAAGTACTCGAGTTAACTTGGACACTTTATGACACTTTCTAATGACAAATATATTTCTTCTACAAAGTTATTCCCGATGATAATCAGCATTTCTCACTTTTCAAATGTTAAGCACAAAATTACCTGTTAGTGAAACTTACTAGCCACTTAGCACAGCAATAATATTCTCAATCTGATATAGGTAAACACCATATACGATGTCCTCATAAAAATATGTCAGAAAGTTATAGTACTAATAAAATGATACAAGCTGTCTATATAAAAACACACTTCAGTTGTTCGAATTAAATTTATTCTTTGGTTGAATTGGAGTATTCTCTTTCTACTCGTTCACGAATATTTTACTTTCTTTTCTCAAGTGAGCAAACTCTATGAGTACAAGGCACAGAAAGGAAAGCTCTTTTGAGGGAGGGAAAATGTAAACTTCATTACGTTTGATACATTTTATAGCAAACATTTATTTGATTAAATATGTTAGGATTAATATTATGGGTATACTTTTTAAATATCATATACATTTTTGTTTAATTTAGTTAATTTATCTGTGAATCATCATAATGTATTTTCCTTTAATCCTCAAAGCGCCAGGTTGGAGTTTTTTTTATTGCTATTGAATTAGACAGGTCACTTTTCAATAATCAGCTGTCATCTTCAATAACCAAAATGTTCCAGATTTTATATCTTTTTCAAATTTCAGTAAATGGAAGGTCTTTCTTGCCGTTCCTTATTAAAGGAATTCACGTACGAAAGCAATTCAAGCGTAGAAAAAGATATTTTAAAATCGGGAAATGTTGAGTAAGCAAAATTTTAGATCTCACTTTTCATATAATAAATTTTAGAACTTGAAATTTTAATAATGATTGCAAACAAAGTGGTGGATTTTTTCTGATTTCTTGTCAGCAATTTAAGTTTGAAAACTGTAAAGATGTCTTCAGAGATAAATGCAACTATTATTCGTTAAGAAAATGTTATTTATGAAATTTGAGTGAAGCCCATATAAAATATTTTAGGTGAATATCTGAGTTTTAAGTCGCGATCGACGCACATCGATGAAACACGCTTCAAAAAACCACTGATACAATTTTGAGGAGATCACAGAAAAATCTTGGTATTCATCTCTAATTTTATTAATATTAAAACAGAAAATTGTATTATAAGATGTGAGGTTCATCACAGCATCAAATCAATCCCTCGGTTTTTTAGTTTAAAAATAAAAAATCCCGCCTTACTCGAAAGAAATAATCTGGCAACGGTGCTGTGAGGTGAGGATTGCAATGAACAAATGAACATTCCTGACGAAGAAGTTCCCAACCTGTCCGATAGATGGCGCGAAATGTAACTTCTACGGGATGGCTTAACAGATACTTCAATACTTTTACGTTTAACCATTTCCGTTTTAGTACTTTTGGTTATCCACAATTTTAAAAACAAGATGAACAATTTTTCCTCTCAGTAGTGTTTCTAATAGTTTAGAGAAATTACTCTTGTTCAAAAACTAAAAAGAAAATATATCATCAAAGTTACTATGAAGGAATATCAAGTTACTGGCAGAACAACACGGCGTTGCCCGGGATTTGAAAAGAAACTTCAATAATTACTGGACATCAAACATTTTTTTTTAATCCACAAATTATTAAATTAAACATAACGAAGGAAACCTACATAAATACTTGCAGTTTTCAGGATTGTAAACTAATATATATGTACTTACGAATTATTTTAAAATCCAAACAGAAGGAAAATACGCATTTGAATGCATATAGTTACAATTACTGAATTCTTTGGTTATGATTTCGCTTTCATGTTATGTACTTGAAAACTATTTTCTTCGCAGTGTTTATATAAGTTTGTAAAGCAAGGTTGCGTACTTTCCCCACTTCTCTTCATACTATTCATAGATGGGTTCGTAGATAGACTAACCACGGTAAATGCAGACGCACCCAGGATCGGAGACGAAAATATGTCAATACCAGCACTCCTTTTTTGCCGACGACTTGATTATTTTCTCAAAAACACAAGCAGGTTTACAAAGAAGTTTAGATGAATTATATATTTTCTGCGAAGAAATAAAACCAAAATTTAACGTTAATAAGACAAAACCATGACATTTAAAAATGGGTCGGTCTACAATAAGAATGAAATTTGGTCGTATATACGAGAAACGCTAGAAAACGTTAAAGAACACATATGTCTAGGAGTAACCATTTGCATGAACGTAACTTGGACGAGACATAAGGAGAAAGCTCGATGAAAAGGCAAATGCATTTTATGTACAATAACAAAATCAAAAATTACAATTCCTGAAATTGCACCAAGACTTATGGATAAAATGTTTCAATCTCTACTCATCCCGGGAATAGCGTACTGAGCGGAAATATGGGGCGTAGGANTTTCAAACGAAATTTCTTAAAAATGGTAACGGGCGTTGCTCAATGCACAGCAAACAGATATTTTATGGGAATTTGGGTTGATTCCCATTGAACCAACTCTCCAATTAAGAGCAATTAAATATTGTCTTTCGATAAGGGCGGGCATCAGGAACCCACTTGTAACTCAGTCTTACCACTGTAATACAGGAGGAAAATGGGACAGGCAAATTAAAAATGTAATTTATAAAGAAGGAATCACAGAATAGTCCGTCGTTAAACGATCTAAAAGATATTAAGACAAAACTCCAAGACTTATACAGTCGCGAAATAGAAACTTACAGACTGGAAAAGAGATCATTTATCGTGCAAACCTTAGTAGCTGGGCAATGGGGCAGAAAACCATACATTGACTGTCTCAAATCAAAAGAATGATCGGGTTACGGATGGTTTCGCGTAGAAGGGTGAAAATTAAGAAAATTGAGGGGGTATCGAGACTCTATTTGCCCACTTTGCGGTGAAAAAAAATGAAGATTAGATTCACATTTTACTAACATTCCCGAAAACAGATCAAAAACGAACTTTTATCCAAGTTGATGCATTCCAAAATTATCACATTAACGTAGATTAAGCCACTGCGATAATGAGGGACAATAGAGTATCTGTATTGCAGTCCCTGGGTCAGTTCCTTAGCTATGTGAGGGAGATGAGAGAAAGAGTAATATGCGCTGAAACTACAGATTCAAATGAACCGTGATTCTACCGCTTCGTCTTTTTCTTTTGTTTCAGGGGGAGACATGTTCAGAAGACCTTCCAAGGCAATACGTCAACTATATGTTGTTGTTTTAGTATTGTTAATAATTGAATTTTATTTTAAACTTTATTTCTATGGCAACACTTGTATATATTACATTATAATTTATTTCTCTTATTTAAGCATCTTTTGTTTATATTAATTCTATATATTCGTGTCCTGACCGCTGGTTTCCCGTGGTTCCCAACGGTGTTCATTGAATCGATAGTTGCAGCATACTTAAAATATATTTTACAACTAAATTAAACAATGTTAAAGAAACACTAATGGATGCTAAAAATACTATTACGATACAAATCACAGGTAAATAAAATTACAATCATTTTATGTTCAAAAACAAAGATTGGCAAAATTAAAACTGTAACTATCCATTCAATGAGAGTGAATACCAGGGCATTGTATTCACATCCCACGGCTCTGCTTAAGGGGCATTTTAAAGGCGTGCAGGCAAGAAATCTCGCCACACATTTGTACATAAATAATATTTTTATAAATAATGCGCCCTATTGAAATTGAAATTGAATATATAAGTTTGCTTCTACCATTAAGTCACGTAGAAAATACGTCTTGTAAATTGTCCACCCCGCGTAACGCAATCGAATTTTCGCAGATACATCGCAGCTTCATAGTAAACAGTCATGAGAGTGAAGATTCACATCGTTTGATTAGTGGCCATTTTTTATTGTTTTTCTTCTCTTGTAATTCATCAATATTAACCGTACTTTGATTGTTTTCAGTAACCCTTAAGAAGAGTCGTTTGAAATTTCAAATAGTTTTATGTAATGCTTTCAGCGATTTCCATGCAACAGACATTCCAAACAATTCGCTTTTATAGTATAAAATATGCGATAAGAATGCTTTGGGATGTTTACATGTTTCGGTGAGATATGGGGATATACAAAATACACATGACTTTACTTATAACCTTAAACTGCATTTTCATTCGCCTTTTTTAGTTCAATATATTTTGTATTTCCTTTCTTAGATGTTCTTTCATTTGACGCTAAAAATTTGATTATACATAATGTAACAAGAAATGAAAATCACATTTAAATATTAAGACTTTCAAATAAAGAAATCTCTTACCAATCTCATCTTTATTTTGTTCTACATGCTTTACGTTCTTCTAACGAGCTAGGTCGACACATTCTATTCGAATGCACAACACATAAAGAGGGGCATGGTCACATATTACCAAATGGTAGGTAATTTATAGTTGTATTATACCAGGCATAGTGTTTTTATACAGAGTATTTGTAGTGTGATCTGAGTACCCAGCCTCGCGTTCCTTAATTTTGTATTTTATTTTTCGATTTTTTTATCACCTCTAATCTCTATAGAAAATTTCATTTAGTTTGCGGGTTTGGTAGTGTGGGTGAGTCATTTTGATCAGAATCATTAATGCTTTTATTTCCGTAATATAATGAACAGGTTTGCTCCTTGAAACCACTCATTGACTTCAGAAATATAACTTATAAATGTGGGAAATAACTTCGTTTTAAGATCAGCTGCGTACGTTGAATTTTTTCCGAGGGGGGGACCAC
>NNCF01131972.1:74050-88576 GCA_002313205.1 Laupala kohalensis
TACCTCTTTTATTCGGCTAGCTCGTTCACCATCAGACGGGTTCTTTTTTTTCACGGGATGGGTTCGGTCCATTTGTAATCGTGAAAACACATACTCAAGTTTCTTATGAAAGGAAAACACCATTTAAGTACAATTGGTTTAATTATATTTATTTAAACAATTACATATTCTTATTTCCTAACATATCATGCATATTACCCCCAAACAAGGACCCCACGTAACAAATTTAAATTACTATCTTTTGGACAAATTAAATCCTGGTAGCTTAATTGCTCCAGTCATGAAAATTTACAGTGAATTAGCTAGAGAGTACCGATGATCAAAACCCATCTTCTTCGCCCTTATTGTGTAAGTAATAACTTTTGTTTACAAGAGTTCTCGGCTAGGGCAATAAACTGTACGTCGTTGCACTGTTCTTCTCGCAGCCCAACAACACGAGATCACTGGGCGCAGTCAGCTTGTTATTACCTTTGTGATGTGCCGTCTTTCCAAAAGGTCCTAGTGGGAGGCCAGTTCGCCCGTCCCATTACCAGGTCATTTATGGAACCAGTCTACCCCCATGCCGTCGCCACATTTAGCTCCAGATGTCAGTGACCGTCCTTGCCGCCGTCCAAGTTCCGTTTCCTCCTTCCTTCCCAAAATCAGCTGGATAATGACGCCGTAATTAATTAGCGTAGTGAGAGTTCATAGGCGTTTCACTTCAGTAAATGGATTAAATTTTCTTGGCCGAATTACGATTCCGGACGAACTTGCACCCGTATCAATCAACGGACATTGCTCGCAATAATTCTGGGGCCGGAACTAATAAACTGATCAAACTGTTGATGTTACTATTAAAACTCGAACTCTGAGTGACACTTCAAAGTTAAAAATCTCCGAAAAGCATAATGATATTCTCGTGATCTCATAGTAAAAGTTGTAGTGAAAATTCTCGTAATGATCACGTAGAAATTCTCGGAGTGATAATTCTCGTAGTCAAAAATAATAATAGTAATAACCCTCGGAGAATCTCCGCTCGACGTTATGTAGTAAAATCCCCAATCTGTCACCCCGAAGCTTGCGATCACACTCCTCCTCCCGTGGCATCATGTGATCTTTCTTGTCCAATCAAATTTAAATCGTACTCCTCGTGGAGTCGCGATAATTGGCGGGTTTCGCTGTGACGTATTGTTATCTACGAGCCAATTGTCAGGCGATATTTTTGTGATTTTTGGTCTCGGGATTGCGTTCTTTCACTAACATCCCTTCGGTGATATTAGCCAGACTCAAATCCTAATTTGTTATCGAGGCGACGTTTAATTATGACAGCCCTTTGAATTTAGCGTGTCCGACCCATCGCTTTGACGCTTCTTTATTCTAAGCCCTACGACGATTCCTAGGCAGTCGTCTTGCCCTTCGGCCCTTCTGCTCTTCGTCACTCATTTCTATTGACGTTTCGTGGGCCTCTTGGCGTCGCTAGTTTAATCTTAATCCGTCTGTGAACCTCCATCCTTCATCAGCTTGCCACAAGTTTCACAAAAGACTTCTACCCCTCCTCTGGTAATTTTCCATGTTTTTTCTTTCTATAACCGCGCACATGCACCCGAATCTGTCACTGATACTGCCCCGACCTTCCTTCCGAAATCTCAAGTAATTTTCCTTCCCTTTTAGTTTAGATTTTAACGATACCTCTGGCTATTTATTTAATTTCCCTTTCGTCCCTTCTGCACTCGGAAAAATAACTTGTAGCACTCTAGCGCGTTTAACTCGACATCTTTATGGCTTTCCCTTCGAACAAAGAAAACGTCTCAACCCTCTGAAGTGATCTCGTCTCCCCCTTCCGCTATCGTCCTTTGCAACGGGTCGTGGTATGCTCCGCTCGCTCTCAAAACATTTATTACCTTCAAATAATTAAGAATAAAATGAATAAAAGTAAGGAATTAATTATTCCTTACAATATATTGAGAGTAATAATTACCTCCCCAAGTGTAAAATATTAGTGAATAAAACCAAGTGCTCCGAAAAGTTTCGTGAACGCGCCCGAGTGCCCGATCAGCTGAAACGGCGTGCCCTATCAGATAGGAGTGACGTCGTCGTCCCCTATCAGATAGGAGTGACGTCGTCGTTCCCTATCAGATAGGACTGACGTCGTCGTCCCCTCGACTGGTCGATGCAGCGTGCGCGCCGACGGGCAACAAGTTAGAAGAAGCACGGGAGTTGCCAGAGAAGCAGAGCAACCACTAGCATAAGTACTCTCCGAGAAGGTAGGCAGTCTCCGAAGCAGAATCAATCGAGTCAGACAGTCAGCAGTGGTTGCGAGAACATTCACTTCGAGAGCGACAGCAGTGATCGTCAGAGCGGTGGTGATCTTAGATGATTAAGAGTGGCGAGCAGTACGAGACCAAAACGTGGGGGCGGGAAGAGCGCCGTCATATCGCGCGGCAGCCCGAGGTTACGAGTTGGTACGGCTAGACGCTGCTGCACCGCGTCACCTGCCGACCACGCGGAGTATCTGCTCTATTACGCCTTTGTTGGAGCGACTCGAGCAAAGATGTTCAAAGCATACTGTATTTTGTAGGTTGTAGACGCTCATTAAACGAGTAACATATCATAATACGCCTCAAAAGATGCATCTCAACATTATATATATGCGTACTATACAAATATTTGTTCATGTACAGCAGCATACATGCTTCATCCTAGCAAATATATAGTCATCCCTGGTCATAACATACTCGTATAGAGTTTCGAAAATTTAGAAAGAAATCTTGTTCTCATGGCTACTAAGGCTTTGACAGGAACTCTGTCGTTCGTCGTGTTCGCTGTTCACATGGACCCTCGAGAGCACAGAACTCCGAGGAGCAGAAGGACAAACGGTTGGAACGAAAGAGCGTAGCTGCGAAGTACCGGTCACCGTGATATCCTCGAGCGATATGCTGGGAGAAACGAAAACAGCCTATTCAGCTCCAAATTCTAAATGGGAGAATTCGCATCTTTTTGCAGACTGCAGGTAACCTGTCAAATATAAAATATTAAACTAGGTAAAGAAAATAATTTAAAACAGATAGTAATGCCAATCATTTTGAATAAAAGAAGTACCTACATGAGGAACGTAAAGCAGTAATTCTTGTCTTGAAATTGAAATTATAGACTAAGGAGTACTTTTTTCTTTTATCTATTCCGGCAAGGCATGAAGTTGAGAAAGTTAATAATTATAGCTATCAGAAGGGTGCCTATTTCTAATCGGAATACAACAAAATCAACATTAACATCTAATATGAAATGCTAATAAAATTGATTAAATAAAAGAAATATTAGTAGTTATAATAAAGTTAGTTGTTTATTGCATAAAACATTGTATTGACGTTAAGTCAGCAAATATTGATGATAATACAATAAGAAATAATATGTTGAATTGACATAAAAAGCACAACATGGCTTGATAAACATTGCTTAATAAAAGTATCAGTTTAGATTCCTGTAGAACAAGAAATTGCAATAAATACAATATAATAAATGCACAATGATAAAACATAAATAAAATGTGAATTTGGTGCATGTCAATATAACACAGTAAGCTTGAGTTGAATAGATTTGGTTCTAAGCAATTAATTAAGGTAGTTAAGGACTTGTTAAAGATTTGTCTACTGTTAATGTCTAATAGCATTGAAATCTTGTAATGAAAGTCAAATATGACACAATCTCAATCAATTTCCTAAGTTGTTTCGACTCGGGGTCGATTTACTTACAGTTACTTGTGCTGGAGTCCGCGTTCACTATTAAGAATCCACACAATGTTGAAGTTCACACCTGACCACACTGAGAATTCACTAATCAGTATATAACTTTACAAATACCTTGTAGTTTCTAAACTTTTATGTTTAACATATTTAGCAAAGCTTTGAAATGTCGAAATCTCACGGAGTAGACATGAAACTATGAAAGGATGAAGTTAGTTTGACATTTGACATAACGCGTGTGAAATTTGGTAACACAGCGAGAGCGAGCAAATTTAGCGTGTGACTCGAATAGAGTGCGAGACCGAAGTGCTTCTTCTTCGTCTAGTCTTTCGACCGTAACTTGTCTCAGTTTTTTGTAGCGCTTGATTGGTCGAATGTACGTTTATTTATTCACTTGTCGCTATTTATTAATATAGTTCACTGTCGTAGCATTCGTCTGTCATGGATAGTTTTGGAATACTGCTGATTGTTGAATATTGACAATTGTTTAATAAATAGTATATTGTTCATAAATAGCACAAGTTGCCCATTGCACATCTTATTTGGGGTAATTTATTATGTAGCTCCGCTACATATTAATAGCAATGCCTTCAACCATAAGAAATCGAAACACAATTTTTTTTTTTGTGGGGCTTTATGGCTCGTCAACAGCGAGGTCATTAGAGCCCTTAAAACTTGTACAGGTAGGGAAAATGCAGTTACGCACTAGGGAGAGCCAACATGACTCTCCCCGCGTGTGGGACTCGCCGAAAGACTCAGCCATACCCACTAAAAACCCTCCTGCATTACAACTCTAAACACAAATTCCAACATATCACATGACTTTTACTAGAAACATTAAAAAAAAAGAAGAGGAAAGAGGAAAATGAAAGATACCCTAGCCCTAATAGCGTCGGGATCGAAAAGAACAAGAGGTGACCAAGGGAGGTCAGAAAAGAGAAAGGAAGGAGCATGGCACAAGTAAGTGGGAGCAATGCCAGACTCAGCTCGCGGCCCCGTGTTCGCCAAACACGTACTTACTAGATGTAAGTCCCCTGGGGGAAGAGGAAAATGAAAGATACCCTAGCCCTAAGAGCGTCGGGATCGAAAAGAACAAGAGGTGACCAAGTAAGGTCAGAAAAGAGAAAGGAAGGAGTATGGCACAAGTAGAAACACAAATTACGGCTAGAAAAATATATACTTTAAATTATTATAGTAAGTATTTTATAGGAAATAAATCTGAAAATTTTTATTTAGTTTTATGTAATTCAGAACAACTAACGGGACAAGGCGACTAAATCCCATTTCAAATTCAATAGCAAGTGCACAGGATTCGTCCCACCGTTTGACGTCAAGTCTGTATTTCTACGAGCAGCGCTTTTTTGCTCTGAACTAGGAGCAAAAGTATACTCGTAGAGCGCAAGCTTAAACTGCCCTGGGCCTAGACCAATGAGCGTTTAACAACACACGTCCTCACTGATCTTACTGAAGTCTTCGCTACAAGAGACAGGGTTTCGTGTCAAAGCACGAAATTAACTGATTTTTTACATTTCATTTTTGTAGCAATATTCGTTTAGATAGATTCTTATACTTTTGTTTATTACCAATGACCAATTCAGCCGCGAGAGGGTGCGGTCTCCCTCGCTCCCCCCACTATACTATATACGCCCTACCCAACCGAAGGGCCCATGTCCAACCAAAGGGCTAAATCATTTTATTTTCATATTATTTTTGAAATTCATCCTTGAGAATCTACAAAATAGTTGAAGATTTGCAATCCAATAAAGTACGTAGATTTGTGAAAACATTCGGCACCTCCTAAGGGATAAAGACGTGTACGATCTTGCAGACAAGTCACTTTCTGAGGAAGTCTATGTACGAAGGGTCGGAGATTCAGGAAAGGAAAAATATATAGAGGGTATCTACATTCATCGTCAAAAAGAATGGTGCACGCCTGTCTNATTCAGGGGGGGGGGGCTAAATTTAAATTTGAATTCAAGCGGGGAAGGATCTAGGGAGTATTTCTGTTTGAAAATTATAGTTTTACAATAAGAATTTTATAAGTATTGTTATTGCATATATTATAACAAATATTATTGTAAATATGATTATAAATATTATTGTAAATATTATAAATATTATTGTAAATATGATTATAAATATTATTGTAAATATTATCATAAATATTATAGCGATTTTGTGTTTTCATATAATACATCAATTCATCAAATAGATAATTAACAATTCATTAAATAGTGACAAAATGTTTTACTTGTTTAAAATTGGAAATACTTATTATAGGATAATGATACATTTTATCAATTTCAATATTATTTGTTGAAAGTTCAGGTCTAAAGGAGGAGACCTATAGCCCTTAGCCTCCCCCTCCCATAGATCCACCACTGGCTGCACGTAGAACGACGAAGTGAATTGAAATAATTTTGAAATATTGATTCGAGGTAACACATACAAAATGATTAAACTTTCACATTCATTATTCAACACAGTAAATATAACGAATAACAAATTATTCATTTATTTGACGAAAAACCAGTTCTTTTATTTCACGCAATTAAATAACGAATAAAGTAATTATTTTATTCTACATTGATTGATTGAAGACTAACTAGTTATTCTTTTATTTGACGTAAATAAATGACGAATACAAAGTTATTCTTTTATTTGACTTAAAATGAATGACGAATAACAAGTCATTCTCTCAATGTGCTACAATGAATAAAAGATAACAAATTCTCTTATTTCGATCTTTTTATTCTTGGTATAATGAATAACACAAAAAACAATACTTTTTCTATTGCAAGTAATAACTAATTATAATAAAAATTGTACTTACAAACGAATATGCACTACGAGGACTGCGAAGAAAATTCGGAATGTGTTGGTTTTGAACAGAAGATTGTTACACTGTGAAATTTTTTCAAGTTATATATCGATAATAGTAATAATATCAATCTTTAATGTACATATACATGTCGAATGAGATATGAGTGAGCATAGTGTTTTCTAAGATGAATCTGAAGGCGTGGTGCATGCCAAACACAAGGCTGTTGGCGATCTTTCGTGTAATGCTGAAGACGAATATTTAAATAGAGACACAAAATCAGTGTAAAAATATTGAAGATGTAGCTTCTCGGTCTATTGTTAAGATGGAGTTTATTTTATCTGTTCATCGGTGCTGGGAATACGAAATCAGTTCACAGTGTTTCTAATTAATCATAAGATGCGGTTGACAGCTAGCAAGGTTTGCTTCTCCTTTTCCTGTGGTTGCCGTAGTATGGCAATGCCACTGTATTGACTGTGTAACACGTTATACTGCGGGTTGAGCAACGTAAGAAAATACATATTTTGCAAAGTAATGAAAGCTTGAATGTTTCAACATTGAGATTATTATGACATAATAATACGTATCACCAAGTATCGCGATATTAGGTGGGGTGCGTATATGTCAATATTTGTACATTTCCACAACCTGACATGGCAATATTCCAAAAATTCTTTCTTTACCATAAAACGCACATATACACACCAAACGTTTTACTGTCTCTTCACATTTTTTGTTAAGAAATTGAGACGAATCATTTTTTTTGTATGTCATCTTCAAGTAATCTTCCATGGCCGTTTATGAATTCTGTGAGTTATCCATTCGGTCTAAATCGCCTTCAATTCTCCATCTCGTAAGCTATGTCCTCTATGTAATCATGCGTTAGTCGTACTTTTTAAATTCCACCTAATCTGCCATCCTCAGTTCATTGATTACTTTTTTCGCGATCCTTTGTCTTCTTGTCCTACTCAAGGAACACTCTCCCCACTCTTTTTCAACACCTGAAGGAAAGAAATTATGACATGTTATAAATGTGCATATATGTTGTTGTTGTTGATGTTGTGAAATAAATAAGTTGCCTGTACTAATTATTT
This sequence comes from Laupala kohalensis, assembly GCA_002313205.1. Lineage (NCBI taxonomy): Eukaryota > Metazoa > Arthropoda > Insecta > Orthoptera > Trigonidiidae > Laupala > Laupala kohalensis. The sequence continues at coordinate 81,685 of NNCF01131972.1, forward strand.
GAAAACTTAAGTCTGTAGGGGTAATTCCGACTTCTACTTCTTAAACATCGGTTGAAATCGTGGGAAATGCTCCACTTATCTCCAATAAACTCAATTTTCTTACAAGCTTCTCTTTGACTTCACCTGTTGGTTAGTTCGTTAGATCGTATGTTTGGGTCAAATCTTACAACTGAAATTTAAGCCAGCTTCCGGCAACCGATTCAGCTGAAATTTTACAGATACGTGTGGTAGTTATGACAGTAGGTTATTGATGGTACCAATATCGAAAATCTATCCCTAAAGGGAGTGAAACGGGGGTATGAATGTATCAGTGAATATCCCACAATAACTCTTGAATACCTGGAGTAATTTCAACCAAAATTGGTACACACGTGACTGCTATTTTACAACAAGTATTGTGGGAATAAGATAACTCTGGCACACCTAGGGAAGGGGTGGGAAGGGGGTGACGTAAATATTATGGAAAAAACAATATTGCATTAAGAATTATACTTATAGTTGTGTTGAGATGGATAAGGACGCCCCTAATGCTGCGTTAGTTCACAATCAGTCCACATGTGGGATTGCACATGGGCTAGCACCCATGGGCTAGTATGTGGTGACATGTAAAAATACTCAAGAACGACAAATATTGATGATGAATACATCAGTTTTGGGAACGCTGAAGTGAAGAGTGACACTATAATTGCAACAATCCAATGAGGAGTAAACACCATTTGCGTAGGTGGTGAGAAGAGTATGAAATGTAAAATAAATCGAAAATTATCGATATTAGTGTTCAGGTCATAGTTTTCTGGGCCTCTGAACCTAGTGACATCTTCCCCAGTGATATATCCCTTCAGTTCATGATCATCCCCTAGACATTCCTAGCACATCTTAGGAAAGGAATTCTATGTAAAACTTATTGATAATGACGTATTCTATGTATAACTTATTGAAGAGGCGAGTCTTCGGTATCAGAGAGCTGATATCATTCTGATAACGTGTGAGTCAGCTCCCATGACACTCATAACACCTATTGGGTAAGGTGTGGGAATGGGGTGACGAGTAGAAAGAATCAAAAACATGGGACATGAGAGTTGAAATACATTTTTGGCGTCGCTGAAATAGTGTCGTCCTCAATGCCGCTTAAGTCGACAATCAAGTACTCTAGTAGCACCCCCTGCAAATGGAATTACATTTAAAGATCATTAAAAGTAAAAGGTATTCTTGCTGACACCGTGGTTTTCCGGGTCGCTAAAATAGTGACACACTCGATGCTGCTTAAACCCACGATCAGCCTCGTACAACAGGGTACCCCTCGGGAAGAGGATAATATGAAACAATTATCTAAAATGACATGCGTGAGACAAATTCCTTCGATGTAATCTTTGTCCTCTTTAAAATTTGGCTCACTTGTCCGTTGAATTAAATTGATAAGCATATGCAATGAGCAAACTACATAACGAGAGACAAATAACATCAAGCAAACTGTTAGTGAGAGCGATTAAGAACCTTATAGACACACGAGGATGTACAGAATAGAAACAGCATATAGAATCTAGCTATAAGAAATTGAAATCAAATTTGAAATCGATTATCGTACTAAAATATTTGCAATAGAGATCAGTATCGAAAAATTTGGAATCAAATCATCGCTAATTTAGCCATTTTTTTTAATCTATAGGAATTCCAAAACGCTCTTAAATATATAATCGTGTCTTTGATATTGAATAAAAACAACAAGTTATAAAAAGTTATTCTCCTGAGAAACTGAAATTGAGAGCAGCCAAATATTGAAGAGCACGCTCTCATTTCTTCTGTAGATTTTTAATGAAATATGCATTAAATCGCAAAATATGATGTTGAAAATTCCCATTGCAAATTCAGTATTGTTTTCAGTAAGAGAATTATTTTAAAACATAACATATACGAATATCCAGTGAAATTTTATTAACCATTTAAAGCAAATGTGACTGTTGAAACATAAACAGCCTGAAAATGCACATTGAAAGATTAAAAATCACTCTCTTGCGAAGGGTATAGGAATAAGAATGGAAGCACAAAAACTGGACCTCAATTGAAATTCGCGTAGCGTTCATCTGTTTCACTCTGCGACTGTGCCTCGCAAACCGAGTCAACTGGTTTCAATTCGAAATTCTATTAGCGATAAAATCGATCTGTTTGTGTCTTAGCATTAATTATTTCTTCTGCAAACAGGTTTCTTCCAGGTTGTACGTATTCTCATCAACCTCCAAACGAGAGGATATCAATGTCTTGTGAAGAACTTTTTGGAGCTGGTCAACTGAAAACGACTGTATTAACCTCTGCGTTATTCGTTTCTTACAATCAGCGAAAAATAAGTGAAACGAAATAAATAACGACGCAGTTCGTCAATCACTAGCAGAATATATCTCGTAGTTTCTCCAGACCACGCTGACATTTATTGGCAAACTTGAATTGTTTATTCACTTTCAGAAATGACATAACCAGTAGCGGAGGTGAAAAAATATTAAAAATGAGCTACAGAACGTGGATGATATAAACTTAGAAGTATCAAATTTCAAGATGACTTTAATAGTAATCATAAAAGAAATATTTTTTATTACGTTTTTTCATAAATTTCAATATTATATATAATTTTCAATTGAAATAATTATCAATTGAAATCGTTAAATATTTTTTCAAGGGTCTCAAACACCGTCAAACGTTGTGTACTCTAGGCCCATATGACACCAGACGAAATTTTAAATGTTGTTTGATCATTCGTGCGTGCTATTATACATACAATCTCCATCGTTTTACACATTTACGTCTACAATTTACGATCATTTTAAAATCTAGAATACTAATATATTGTGAACAGCCCGATAATTTCGTATGATGTATTTGTTTTTCGTTTTGCGTATTTTTTCTATTTTTTTGTTAAGTACTTTAGAGTGTTTTTAAAGTACTTTAACAAACCAGCTGAATCATCAAAGCACTCGTACACTAACGAATATGAAATCAGCAAAATCTCTCGCTAGCCGCAGACCAATTCTGTTAGTCTCGACTTTCGCAAAAAAAAAAGTGTTTACAATTTGTTATTCTCCAATCACTACCAGCCTATTTTTTTCTATTCATTCCATATACCAGTAGCGGCGATTGGAAATCAGAACTCGGGGGACAAAAAATATTGACAGTATTGACAATCGGGGGTGGGGCCGCAGAATAATCGCCACCACTGCCCCCCCCCCCGCTCCCCTAATCCACGCAACTGACACATACACAATTCAATCATTCAATAACACACCAAATTCCGGTAATCACGAAAAAATAGCGAAATCTTGCCAAGGCAAGAAATACATTTCCTGCGATGTTTTCTGCTTTTTCTCAAACGTTGAATATAGTTAGACACTCAAGCCTTCTCAATCAATGGCATTCCTAATTACTAACACCGTATTCTCTTCAGTTTCATCGTTCGTAGTAAATTATACGCATTCACACCCCCCTTACACTCACGCAAGGCTCCTTTTTATCACCTACTCACTTCAATGTACAATCTTAATTTCTTCGAGTAGAATTGTCATTTTAAGAACGATTTAAGTATTGATATTCTCATATACGAATGGAATGTAACACTTTCACTGCAATCGGTGAAACTTAACCCCCCAAAATAAAATTATTACTCGTATTTCGGAATGCCTGAAAAATTCATTAGTTGATCACTCAGTCATCCATAGGTTCCCGACTCGCTATGAGTGAATGCAGACATTCGGAAGTTTCCTGCAAGTAGTGTTAGGTGACGGTGAGTTGTTGAAAGAGTTTTCCTCTATCCCTGCAAGAAGGTAGCATTGTTGCACTGCAGACAAATATCTCCCCTGTTTCTATCAAATTTAATGTTTATTAGTATAACAATCGAAGTATGAATAATATTTACTATCCCAGCGATTCAACTACGTCATTCAGGAACTTTCTTCCAAATGTAAAAATATTACAGGGAAAATACTTCAAATTCACAATTAAAACGTTTCTATTGCTTCGTTTATTTCACATCAAGATTATTAAGTAAAATAAGTTAATATCTGTTTTTAATATCCCAATTTTTTCGATGTGGTATAATAACTCGATTAAATCTTCTTTCCGCCCACCATTCCGCTGAGTGAGAGCGCATTTTCGATTTCCCCTCATTCCAACGAGATGAGATTTTCAAAATGACTCTCCCTCGCTTACTCCAGACCATTCCCTTCTAAGTTACGGTCCTTAGTGAAACTCGATTTCGGTTACCATGACCATACACTTGAGGGATTAACGAAGGATAAAAATATGGTGTTATTAGAACAATGGCGTTATTTTCCATCTCACTGTAGCACCTGTGAGGAGAGTTGTGGCGGTTGCTAGGTAATGTGCATGTGTACGAAAAGAGATCCCGAAAAAGGTGTAAAAACGTATTTTGCGATAATTTTGAACTTATCTTTTATGCCTCATATAACGCTGACGTTATTTGAGAACAATTGACATAGAACGTGAAGAGATTCGACCCATAGGGGCTGAAAAAATAATTTTCAATTACTCGAAGTCAAACTATTCCAACAACCGGCCCCGAAGAAGTTCGCGGAGGGTAGAGCTATGCAATTTTTTGGCCTAGCCACTAGAAGGAGGAGGAGAAGATATGGCCAGCAGACCTGGGAGTTAGTCTTGAGGTTTAGGTGGGATGAAAACTTCCTACCCCACCGGGTACCGAATCCCGGCCATGTAGCTAGCAACTCAGCTCTCTACCCACGGAGGCACGCTGACACTGATTTGGAGATGATGGAAGTATTTTCATATGCCTAAACATTTGCGGTCCGGAAGACAGGTGAAAAAAATGTACATAAGTTGGTATTTACAGGTATCATCTTAACTACCTTCAGAGACATTGCTTTAATATTTGGAAGATTTTGGACGAGAGGTTGAATGATATCGATTTCTGATATTGTGATGTGGAAACCCTATGCTTAAGCACAGGAGTAACTTTTATCGGCTAGTTTTGTAAGGAAAGGTGTAACCCAGCATTTTGGAATTTAGATGTAAGATAGTAATGTGTTCAGAACATATAATGCTGCTTTTAAATGCAATTTATTCGAAGTCATTAAAGTTGACATATGGGAAAAATCCATCGACCCTCAAAGATGCACTGCGTCGATTTTTCTGCATTAATGCACTTACGTCCCAACTGAGTGGAGGAAATTGCACGTACGTTGATGGGTGGACAAAGGGTTATAAGAGGGATACACCAGCTAAAATTGGACTGGTACCGAACTGCATTCCAACAGGACGAAAACGTGCATTTCCAATAAAATGGCCATTACTCTCAACCTTAACAACTGAGGGAAACTCTACGGGAGGATATGCGTTGTGATCAGATTGAGTTGTGGGTTGAGGACGCTGTTCATCAACACACCAACACAAATTTAACTGAGATATCAAAGAAATGCCAACCTAAATTGCGGAAATTTAACTTGATTCTTGATAAGTGTTGAGTCAGTGCAACTTAGCTACATTCATCCATTCTCCATTGTTATGGAGAGGTGTAGGGTAACGAATATCAAATATGTTTAGTAGTGCTAGCCAATAAAGAAGTTGAAGCAAAACTCAGAACAATTGTGGCAGGATCTACGTGGGTCAAAATTGGCAAAGTGAAGAGGATGAATTAAAAAATGTAATGTGTGAGATACCAAAAGGACAGTAGGAAAAGACTTTCAGCAGAGATATTCAGGAACAAAATTTGTGAGATATCACATCAGGAGATGAAAAAAGAAAAAATTCAAGTTATACAAAAATTTGGGTAGTCGGACAGTTCAAGGAATTGGATTTTAGGAGTCAGTGAAGTGGTATTTCAACAGTTGATGTCACTGGGAAGAATTTATGATGGGTTATTTTCATACAGGATTGAAGAGTACTGCTTTGCTTTAAGTGCCAGAGGTACGGTTATCATCGTAAAGTAACTGTGGAGAAAATGGATGTTTGTCTCAAAAACCTGGGAAAATACGAAAAATTCAAGATGTAAACTTCAAAGAGTATGACAAGTGATTACGAATTGTGCCACCAGATGGTGTTCGTGCACAATGATGTTGGTCTCATCGTGCGCTCAAGTTCTGTTGGTGAATGACAAAGTTCGGAATGGAGGTCATGAAGGGGGAGCAATGCTCGTACATTACAATAGTAGTTCTCAGCTACAGAAATGCACGGCAATAACATACAGAATTACGAGAAACAGTATATGAGCGTGCCTTTCCCTGTGAAAGTGAGATGGATGGAGACCTTCGAACAGAGCGGAGTATCAACTGCTGTTCTACGTCGCGCGTCCATAGACAAAGATGTACGGATTATGGTGATTGAACAGTGTGTAAGCGGGAACAGGTGCTGAACTGTAGTATAAATGCCAGAGCATACAGGAATACAAGCAGAAACAGTGCGTCGCATTTCACACACTAACCTAGAGATGCGGAATGTTTGTTTAAAGTGAGTGCCACGCCACATAAGTGAGTACAGAAGTGGACATGTCGCGTCAATCTGGAGAGGTTTCACCAAGAAGGACAAGCCATGTTGAATCACGTCATTGTATGAGCACGTGCCTACGAACCTAAAGAATGTTCGTTAGCACATGCCTTTGTTCTCTCTCTTTCCAAGCAGAGTCCTACCTTCAGACTTCATCTTCAGACATCATTTGTAAGCACATACCACACACATTGGAACGTACATTTTAAGTTCCTCGTGTCGTCCCCCGTTTATGAGAAAAAAAATAGTTGACATGACTTATGGTTCACCCTTGTATGTTGAGACGGAAATTAGATACGCCAGGAAGAGAACTGCTATACATGACCTATTGTGATGATATATATATATATATATATATATATATATATATATATATATATATATAAAACAACAA
>NNCF01131975.1:4362-57540 GCA_002313205.1 Laupala kohalensis
ATATATATATATATATATATATATATATATATATATATATATATATATATATATATATATATATATAATATACACACACATAATTTGTTATTTACACACACATATTTTATAATGCATCAAACCTAACACTATTGTTTATTTAAATTATTTACAATGTTTGCATACATGTTACTTAAATTATCTGTACCAGACTTTAAGTTGCACGCATGTTTATGCTGTGCAATTTTACCATTTCTTTAAATAACCGTTTCCTGTACAACGGTTCGTTATCCAATATATGCACCGCATCAAAGTTAAAGGTATGTTTTCCTAAAGCACAGTCTGGATCCTTTTTGGTACAGATTGTCATCATAAAATCCTCTTCCATAAACAGATTAAAATATTTTCTTTGATACTTGGTGTCGGGAAATACAAAACCCCTCTCGTGCACATAATCCCCAACTTTGACTCACGCTGAGAAACGAGACCTCTCCTCCTGTTCCCCCTCCAACAACAATCAGAGCGGACAATTCACTGGAAGGACGCTAACAACAATATTGTGTCAGCAGCGATAATGTGCACTGCGAACACTCGATAAATGGCGAGCCAGAGCGAGCCTATGTTTATTGAATAAATGGTAACCACAGGGTGAGAGCCAGGCGAGACAATGCGTACAGTCGCCCTCATTGGCCGCGATCCCAAAGAGGAGGGGTGGCTGGCAAATTGCTCTCGCTTGTGTTCATGCAATTTTAGAAATATTTTTACCATTCACAACACTATTTTCACAGTATAAGGTTCATTTTTGATTCATTAAAAAGTCTGCACAACAAGGGTTGAATATTAATGGTATACTAAAATAAATTGAATAAAAATGTTCTTACATTAAAATGGTACAATATTTATACGCAGTCCTTATGTACCCTTGGTATTGTAATTCTTCGACGTGATTTCCAGATATATTACGCCGTGTGGTTGATTCAATGGATTTGCATTGCTATGTTACTCTCTTGACTATCCAAAGGAAGATACGTGGTTTATGGTTAATTGATTTTATCCCCTTATCTCAACTGAAATTTTCAATACACGTAAAGTATAAATCATATTAAGCCCAATCGCAAATCTTTCTCAACATTGATTACGCGATGCGAAGTAGCATGAAAACGAAAATATAGAAAAAAATTTAACCTACAAGTTCGATGAGATTAATCACATGTCGCAACGCTTTGATGGTGACGCATGTGAGCTCGGAGCTTTGTACAAAGTATTTGATTCATGAGAGAAACTGTTTGGTATTTAAAGAACTTGACAAAACCGAATTAACTCTAATAATAACTTAATTACTTGAATTTAATTCGATAGGAGCTAAAATTGAGGGAGAGAATTAGGCCTGACAAGATTTAGAGTTAAGTTAATGAAAAATCTGCAGTTAACAGTTAGAAACGCAATGCTGGTTGTAGCATGAAGTATATGAGAAATATTAAGGAGCTCTGAAAATTGTAAAATATTTGCGAACTATTGTTATGTTATTTGTAAATGAAATAAATGCAAATTGCTGTTGAAACAATTAGTGAACACACATTAAATTCTGGAAAGGTAGAGTCAGTCCATAAGTTTAGAGTTGTGATAGATGTTAACAGAAACGTTATATCATCATTTCACATCATTTCTAGTAAGGACGATTAAATATTTTTTATGAGTCTATGCAAAAATTCAAGAAATGTGATACACAATAATGCGTTTTTATTATAAAAGTGTCTTTCTTGCAAATAAAAGATGTTAAAAGGTTGCAACAAATCAAAAGCAAGGAAACATCTTCACAGAAAATAGATGCTAAGAGTAGAAATTTTATTTTCATTTATTTTTGTAAAGAAATTACTCTCTTTGATGTTAGTAAATCAATGAATTACTCAAGGTTAAATTGATTTAAATAATACGTTAAATAAAATGCAGAATAGGATATGTCATAATGTCAGAGATAATACATTATTTGAATCTTTATGTTCAAAACCTGATGAGATATCTTGAACTACTAATTCCATAAGGAATGTACACAGTGAGAACCTAAGGAAGACCCGTTCACAATTTCCTTGTCGCATAATACCCCGTGTCCGCTCCTCGCTGCAGAAGGTTCATTCCTTACATCCCTCTCGCTCCGTCATCCTTTCCCTTCCGTCATCACCACCCCTTCTGAGGGGTGCAGAAAGCACAGAACGGCTACATTAACACTCGACACCGCCCCGCCACAGAATGGGACTAATTATCCCAACCAACCTCTAAGACCTTCAAGGAACTTTGCCTCTGCCTGTAGCCGGAGTTGTATTAAGTTTCTACAGCTTGGGTCAAAATAACATATTCGTCGGATTATATTAGCAAGATTTCTTAAGCGACGTGACTAACATTTTTAAGTTTTCATGTTTGTCAACTAGAATGTGAGGGAAAGGATTAATTAAAGCTGCCTCACGGGAAATAACGGAGCAGGTTTAATTTTCTTAAAGGAACATTCTCCATCTACAGGAAACTTGTGTGTGTGACTTAGTCTTTTTGATGCAATATTTGCGAAGTATCATTATTAATATTTATAGAACGATTTTCTGATAATCGTTCTTTTAAAAGTAATCGAAAATTTAGATGATCGTATGAATGATTTTAGAATGGGCCACTAATGATTTCACCGTGTTTATTAATTATGATCTAACTTGTAGAGTGAGTTTTGAGATGAAATTTTGAAGACATCAAGTATTTTAAGGCACAAAAAAAAAAGACAATAGGCTGTATTTTAATTGCAAGTCAGTAATATTTAGAAAATCCTATGCAGAAATACATTTTCAAATATTAGAAAGAAAAAATTCATAATAGTTATTCCTTGTAAAATATAATATTTATTAGATACTACAAATATCCTCCTATATTACACCGTCAGATTCCATAAAAAGACGTTAGTAAAAGAATATCCCATAAACTGTAAAAATGTGGCGTACGAAAATCACGAATTACAATTTTTTTAGAACTTAACACTTTGTTAAAATGAAACATATAAATAAATAAAATAAATTTAATGTCAAAGAAGCAGTCACTATCCGCATTTGCCATCACGGAAGAGGTTAAACTATTTTCTTTCCGGAAGCAAGCAAGAGATCATCACAGCAACCCTGAAAAAGGCAGATGTATCAATTCTGTGCCTCCCTAACATAAGAATAAAAACATTACATGTTATGATATCAAATGAATACAAAAAACGATATTTAATAGAATTTGAAAATATTATTTAACAAATCGGTAATTATTATTTATAAAATCTTTAAATTATTAGAAAAGTACTGCTTATAAATTTTAACTTTTTAATAACTGAAAATGAGAGGTATATTATTATAATAGAACTATTTGTCACCTGATTCTACAGGGTTGAGAATAAATTCAATAAAGTATCTTACTGTTTTCGAACTGAAGACTAAAAGGGGTAAGAGACGTACTTAATTAGCGGAAGATTACGTTTTCCTCTCGTCCACAGGTACGTCTCGAAGAGTAACAATGATATTACAATTATTTGTACGAGTATACTTACCTCTGATGGAAATACGTAAAAATTTTTCGCTTCTAAAGATGAAATAATGAAAATGATCATTAAACAAATTGGATGAGTTAAGGATAAAGTGAAAACTTTTTGGGCATTCAATTAAAAGTAAATATAAAGAGCTATAATGCAAACGCGTTCTATCTATTTGCAAAATTTTTCATAAACGTAGAAGAAGGTAATTTTTTTTTTATTTGATGAGCTAATTTAGTTATAGTACTTATTATTTTGAACCAAGCACAGCGTCAGCTCAAAATTAATAGTATACAGGATACGTTTCTCTACATTCAACGTATGTTCAAACGGATACAACACGTTTTGAACATCATTTTCATATCCATCTTTGACTTTGGCCATCTAAAGATTACGTAAAGTATTTTAATACTCAATTTATTTTTCCCCGCTTCTTGGTTTCTGCCTTTTTACTCGTCTTCCAGTAGTTTTTCATCCTTTCACTCCGTTTTCTTCTCCGTTTCTCCGTTTTTTCCTTCTTGTTTCTTTCTTTCTTCTTTTACTTAAAATATTTGACACGTGGAATTGTACAATTTTTCAAATTATTAATAATGAAATATATCTTTTCATTACTTCTTTTTCACGAAGAACGACTTGTTTCACCTCAGTGTTGTGACTGAATTCTCAGAATCTGTTTAGTTCTTGGTAATTCTATAGCACACATTTTATCATTTTCGAATCCTTTCAATTATAGATATATCTCAATTTAGATTAATAGAATTTTATTCGTAGCAGGAAAATTTAGTTTTTATCTACCTTGCTAAAAAGATGAGAGTGGTTTTAAAAAGTATCTTAAATCAGGTTTTGAAATTTTGAACGGAACATCCTTCCATCTGCTTTATGTCTAAAACAACTTTTTCGTCGCTGGAAAGCTTTAAATTTTCAAAATTTTATTGTTTAGTAGTGATCTACGAAATTTATTTCTAAATTTTATACTTAGAAATTATTCCAGTGAAATTTGAATAATTGATTTTTTTTCGAACCACCCTAGTAAACAAGCAATTCCAGAAAAAATAAAAGAAAATGTTGAGCAGTGAGTCCCGACGTCTTGCGAGGATCCGCCATGGACTTCGCTGAACGTCGTGCAGAAGAGGGAGCTGCGCACAGACAATTGCCGTTAATTAACCCTACCCCTAACTCCAGTCGAGTTTTAATTTTCGCCATTGTTCTCCTCATAGTTTGTGATCTCCATTGTCGAGAGCCCCGCTGCCTTTAGAGGAGATTCGCCGCACGTCGTCTTTCCTCCTAATTCGAAGAGCAGGCGGAGCGCCCGTGAAAAACTCATTTTCGTCTCCGGCTAAATAAAATTCTAACTGCACTTTTGATGTTTCCTTGAATTTGGAAACTTCCTTCCATAGCAAGACGTGCACGTAGCGCTGACTGGTGACGTTATTTGGAAAACGCGGACGTTGCAACTCTTTGCCTTTAGTATGTTCAGCAGAGAAATACGCTGTAAATAATAGATTACACATCTCTGAAATCTATTTTTCTTGTTTTATTATATATTACATATGTTTTATGATAATAATGTGTACAGTGATCTTTTTTTCGGATGAAAAGCATACAATAGTACGTTGCATATTTATTGAGAGCATTAATATACATTTTATTAACTATTTTTCTTCCCCAGAATTGGCACTACATAACAATAATTAAAATTACTTTTTGATGCTCTTTCTCAATATATGTGGTCCTGAGTTACTATCTTCCCCAAAACATCTTAAGACTCTAAGACGGGCAGAACCACTTCATATCTAGTGTCCCTTGCTTGCTTCCGGAGAGTAAATTAGTTTATTGTCCTCCATGTGGTCATACGCAGTCTGTACTGTTTTTTGACAATAAATTTATTAAATTTATTATCATAACTCTCCAGGGGTAGGTCCAGGGGGTTGGGTCATTCCCCCAACTCCCTTTATTTATTCATATTTTAAGTAGAAAACACAAAGAATATTGTTAGTTCATCTTATATTGTTCTTGAGTCGACGTTTTTAAGCTAGTACGTTAAATGTCGGTAATGCAACGACGCAACGGAACTATCTTTTTCGACACTGCGCAGACTGAAATCTTGGATGAGAACGCGTATATATGAATATCGACTTATTGGTTTACCGCTCCAAAATACCAGTTCAAATTCAGAATCATATAAAAAAATTTGCCTAGCATAAAGCAAAAAGTTTGAATTTTATTATGTAAACGTAGCTAGTAGGTAATTGAATGAGTATTTCGGAATGTTTACCCAAAAATTATCAGTAGTATGACAGTATATAAATTGTTAGATTTTATGTTTTAGACATTGGACTAAAATGTGATAATTGTTGAAAAACATTAAAAACAATAAAAGCTATATTAATTTATAAATCAACAAAATTACATTTTATGATTAGAGTACATTGGAAAAATGTTTGTAACGTAGTGATTGACACAAACACATTTGTGAAGTTAATCCTTTGGTTTCATTTTTTTTAATACTCGTACCCGTTACCACCACTCCTTCCTTTCATTCGTTTCTTCATCTACCCCTTTGCAATCACTCCTCGGAGCACCTCGAAATAATGGGTAGAAGAACGTTTCCCTTACGTAGACCCCACCAACCGTACGAAATAAAAATAAAATAGTGCAACTAATTTGCTATTTTCACTCACTTATTTGTTTCCTTCGCTGTGTTCTGAGGAGAGTTCACTATCACATTAGTGTTATATACGAACCTATTTTCCAAAGTGAGCATTTGACTTGTATTGATGACAGTTTACAGAACGTTTAGTTGTCCAGATGCGCAGGACTTCGACTCAGAATCCTTTCTTTTGTGTTCGATTTTATTAATCTATCAAAATTAGTCACCTTAGTGTAGAATGTTTCGTATATCGAGAAGAAATATTTACGTTTTCTCTAGTGTTTAGGATTCGGAGTGTTTAACGCGCGCGGCATACAAGAGAAAATTAAAAAGCTTTGAAAAGAATGATAAAGAGATTAAATGATTGATTCGGACATTCTTTCTTAAATGTTTATTAAAATTCTTCAAATTTATTAGAGTATTTTTTAATCAATTTTAAAGTGAAAAATGTCTCTTATAATAAGATAAGAAAAATATTCCTGTAGACTTGGAAACTTTTGTACGAGATGAAACGTTTATTTTTTCAAGAGTTTAGTATTGCTTGTCAATTAATTGTTAATATTCGTTTTAATATACTTTGATATAGATAAAAGTAAATCAGGGAGTGTCAGATTATTTACTTTTAATTATTACTTTTCAATTTAGTCAAATTTATTTTCCTTGTAACGCGTGTAAATAATTTGAAGCAGCTAAATATTTGCCATAATGATGCGATATATTGTGAAGTTTATTTGTTTTCACTCATCTACACACAATGTAATAACCACGCACATCACTCATGAATCCCAGAGCACAAGGTCCTGTGCCTTCACGTCTTCCTTTGTTTGTTTGGTGTTACGAGATATCAGCGCAAGGACATTTTACGCGCCATCAAAAGGTCTCTCAAAGAAGTGGAGGTCTCTGATTGGTGCCCCTTAACTCTTAAAGGTCATAGTATGAGCGGAAATAAAAGGACATACAAGGAATTGCCTTCTCCAGATTGAATGGAACAACCGAAGCGACGTGTTACATTATGGTTTAGGTTACTTGAGTATAGAACTGTGGAGTTCATTTGCTCAAATATATGTAAAAAAAATTAGAATAATTATTTAATTTACTAGTGGTTTAGTATTTCAATGGATGAGGGAAAGAGTATTTAATATTTTACATTTTACTAAAGAATTTTTAAAACGAATTTGTTGGAAACTTTTTATCTTATCTAGGAATTTGCTGAAATTTTCAATCCGCCACTACTTTACCGCCCTTGATCAGAATTGATGGGATGGTGCCTAGCTTGCTTCCGGAGAGAAAATTAGTTTATTGTCCTCCACGAGGTCAAAGGCAAAGAACCTGGTATGGTCACAATACTTTTAATGTTTATTTTACTCTAAAAGGATATATTTAATATAAGGAGCCCTGTTAGTTACTTTTCCAGTACTGTAGATGTACTTCGATTTAAATTGTAAAACGAAAGGTTCAGTCACGTTTAGCGTAAAGACGAATAGAATCAAAATCGTACTTCGTATTCTACGGGATGTTCAATGCTTTTAGGAGAGAAACTCAGATTGGCGAATCGCAGTAATCTTGAAACACATTCGTGAATGTAAAAATTCAGTGGCACAAATAATATTCATACACATTAATATCGAGCTATTTTATTGTTTACATGTGATTAAATATGGCGAACTTTTACAATATGGTGAACATTAATTGTAGAAGAACAGTGATCCCTACGTACCATTTATTGCTTAGATAGAATAAAAAAAATCATGCACAGTTTATACTAAGTTTCGACAATAATTTTTTTATTATTTATTATAAATCCAATTTAAAATGGACTTAATTTCAAAAAAAATAAATCCTAACATCTTTAAGTATGAATAAAAATCTTATCCCCATTTTATATAACACAATTAATACAAAAAATACAATAAAAATAATTTTAAATCTTAACTCCCGTTGGGATGACCTAACATGAAGTTTTTGTCCGTCTAATTTGCCATTTACAATAATCATTCGTGTTGCAATACAAAATAAATGCCCAGGAAATGTCATGGAAAATATAATCCTTCTCCCACGAGAGGTACTCGGTAGCTAAGAGCAGTGAAAACTGTCCAAATAGTTTTCCACATTCTCTCATCCACTGCACGAGGACGTACTCTTGTCTCACCGGGGAGAGTCGGGAGGAAATTCTTCAGAAGACTACTCCAGTGCGACTTCCAGGCAGTTGTTTATTAACAAGGTTATTGATGAAGCATTATGTATTATGTTTAAATTTTCTTAAAAACGTAAAATCAACGCTACAAGGTCTTAGTTACCCTGTGTAGCACTCACACTGATCCAAAGAGTTCTCTTCGAGAACCGACATACCGGTGCAACCGGAAATGTGAAGAACCTTGAAAATCAAGGCCTGAAATGTAGCCACCTTACGATGGATAATATCCCAATAATTTCTATTAAAAGTGAAATACTTACATAGTCAAAGAAATCGTACGGAAAATAAACATTTTATCGATAAGTGTTGGCCAGGTTTGACAGGTACGTATCAGCATGCAAGATTAAAAAACAACAAAAAATGACATAAAGGCTGAATCGAAATGTATAGTGAACTTCCTTTAAAGTTATTTATAAGTTTAAAGTAATTGAGTTACGATTTATTAAAGCGTGCTATTAACTTAAGCATCGTTTTTCTTGCTGGTATGTCTATTAAGACAATACGCTTTTATCACCAATTCATATTATGACGCAAAAATCCTTGAATTTTGCATTTTTATTCAATATATTCGTTTTAATATGTAGCAATATAATGCAAGCGACAAGTAATCGAAAACCCTAACCTTTGAAATATTTACAAGAGAAAACAAGATATAAGCAATAAATGATTACTTTGATGACTATTTAACGTTACGTAGGGTGGAAACCTGATTGACTTGCAATCAGATATCCTCTTTCGTGCGGTTGAATAAATAAATACTTTGGATCCCACTTGGTCTATAAATGATTTATTGGTACAGACCAGTCTTTGTAGAACAACTGAAAGAATGATTAACGAGTTCTACGACACCGTGTGACGAACGAACGTGTAATGAACGTGTACGTCGTCTGGACTTGCGTTTCAGGAGTGACGGTGTTTTGTAGCGAAGATCCGTGTTATCGGACCCTCAGGAAGAGCAGGGTCGCGTTGACGTGCTCGGAGTGGTATTCTTCCAGGGGTCTGGATTCGGTTACGGCTTCGGCGTCTTGTGGACTCCGGGCGTCTGGGGTCGCGCTGTACCGGGGATGAAGATCCTCGGCGATCGGCGTCGACGTTGAGTGGTTTCTTCGCGTTCGGCGAAGACTTGGATTTTTGCTACGTATTCCGAGTCGTGGAAGTACGTATTTAGAAGCTTGATGCTTAATGATCTCGGAGCCAATTATAACGTGTGCTCGTCGAGATAAGAGCTTGGATATTGCAGCAAAGAATATATCAGACTGTTCGCAGCGAAGAATATATCAGAAGTGTGCTCGTCGAAAAGGTTCGGAGCAGAGCGCATCAGAACGGCTGTTCGCAGCGAAGGATATATTAGAAGTGGTTGTTATTCGTCTCCTGGGTAGCTACTTGAAGTAGAGATAGTTGAACATCTACGTCATATTAAATCCAGTTGGGCCGGAGAAGGAGCGGTCTTGTGGATGCTGCTATAACGTACTATTTATATTTATTAGTTAGGACATCACGGATGGCGTGGCGTCTTCCATGGATGGATTTGTTGAATCATACGTTCGTTTACTATTCTTTGCAGGCCTTGTAATGTGTTGGCCATGACTTAGAGCTTTCGTGTACAGAGGACTGTGGCTCGTACATAAACACGCAATGACGTTTGTTCATCGCGGGAGTGAACGTATAGGGAATCCATCAGAAATACGTGTGCACGAGGGCAAAGAGCTGAGAGGCGTGACCGTAATGAGGAGGCGTGTATTGTAACAGGGTGCAACTGAACTGTTACAACTATAATTCAAAACTTAAATATTCATTTTCATTTGCTTGTACATAAGTAACGGTATTGATTCATTTTAATGGTATTGTAAGACAGTAGACGATCATCCCAATTTTAGGAGCAGTTCTCTTCTGTATGGCTTCGAACAATGGTCCGAATCATATGCCTATCAGCATTTTATTTTACGTAGCACTGTATCTATTTTTACTCTGCGTTTTTCTACCCATTAGATAAACCTAACTTTTGTTTCGTGGCCATAGTTCCTCGAGGAAATGAACAGATACCTTAATACAAACAAACAGCACATAAAATGTGCAGCTGTATGGTAATTTCCCCAAATAAGACAGTAAAAGGAAAACAGCTTGCATTTATATCTCAAAATATGCAAATAAATTCCAAAACATTAAAAAACCTGAAGATATTCAACCTTTAGGCTGGTGAAATTTACGGTATATAACGAGGCAAATATTTAAAATGATATGCACAAAGATATATTTTATTCGGAGAATATTCAACATTAATGATTGATGAAGACACAAAATGAAGAAACGCATATAAGAGATGGTGGAAACTGAAACATTTGGAAAAAAAATTGTCTTCAAATGTAGCATACTGATAGAATAAGATAAAACATTCTCGGAAAATATTATTTCTTAAAATTAATGTTTAAAAGAGGTTAATACAAAAAAACAGTGCATGAAAACGTATGCATGTTTAATGAATATGAGACATACAAAATTTAATAAATAGCGCTTATGGTTATTTTCAATTTCTAAATCTTGACCCAGCTATGATCACGTATAGAATGTCTGAATACGGGTGATGGTTGAGGAGACAAGCGACATGACTCAAGGAGCTCGAAATGATTCAAAGTAAGAGGGAAAACGAGAGAGGAGCATATCCTACAGCAGCGCTGTCCAATTAGCGACCTGAGAATCTTTTTTACGGTCCGCGAGTTATAGTACATTTTACATCATAAGTTTGTAAAAATATCATACAACTTTGTGCTATAAATCTCTGCTGTTAAAATTAATCTTTTAACAGGCCATGTCCGGTGAGAGTTAATAGACAATTGTATCCGGAATTACCCCGTCTTACATTACAATATGAAAAACATTTTATTATAATGATAAATATTAAAAGTGCTTTTCAAAAATAAAGAAATACTATTTAATTTTCCAGCATGAACTAATATGAATTTGTTGATGAGAATGGAAATATCGCATTATAATTAAATAAATATGACCCAATACTTTTATTCCTTGGGCAACACTTTACCTAACCCCATCCGGTGCTTACAGTACTCGCTGTGAAAGAATAGTAATTGGTGAAAAACCTGCAGACCACGTGAATGACAAGGAGTCAATGCCCGCTTGGCGAGATTGCTGACAGTTAATTTCGCTCCAAAACGTTTAAGCAGAACCGGTAGTAACTGATATGGCAACTGTGACGAACAGAACACTTGAACCTCAACCTTTGATCACTAGGAGGCGATCTGAAGTCAGTTTTCCCGCGGGTTATTGCAGTATTTGTGTAGTACCACGGCATGTAGCTTGGAATAGATGGAGCTAAGTTAGAGAATAATCCGCAGCAGACATATGACAAAACCACGCACTCGCTCCATTCTTACGCCGCCAATACTATAATATCGTAGATCGCTCTAATATTAAATTCGTAGTGAACGGGAGCGTGAGGATGTTAGAGAGAATAGTGTAAATATGTGAGGACGAGAGCGAGCTTAGTGGTGAAGCGGACAAGTGGGTGACCCCTCCGATGCCCTAATGATCGATGGACCTCGTCCCTTGTTTCAATACACTCTGGCGCTGATGAGATTGAGTTGGTTCGATTCCCATCCCATTCGCCTCTTCTTCCATTGGTCATCACGTCGCTCTTTACCTCTACCCTCAATTATTTTCCTCGCAAAGAGTACGAACTGTGGACATTGCCTCCATTATTAGAATAGGATTGTGATCGATTTTCGGCCTCTATTTAACTCACACGTATAATTGTGCATGAGCACGAGTGTAGTTTTAATGGATGTTATAGAAGTTCAGTCCTCCGTAACTAACTTATCACGAGAAACTATTTATCCCCAATTTCAATTAGTCCCTAGTAGTAGAAGAAAAAAAAGAGTCACCTAAGATATTATGTCCAAAAAAAACCCTTGGGTTAATAATGATAGATCACCACAATGCATTTTATGCAAAACATCTCTCATATCACGTTTCATAATATTTGTTGGAATTATTTACCTATAGGATGACAATATTGTTTCTTAATATATTAATAACTACAGAATGTAATATATCATATTTTAACAATTTAATTAAAAATTATTTGAGATATAAAATAATTTTATTTATGTTAAAGTATTTAAGTACGTTTAGGTATACAACATTATATAACGACACAAAAGTCAAAACGTGTAAAAACGCTCACCGAATGATCAGCTATCTCTTTACATAATTTTAATTGTAATAATAAGGATTTAATTTTGAATTGTAAAACCAATCACAAAAACTATCTTGAAGTAAATAAATAGTATATTTACGTCACAGTAATTTTACACGAGAAAATCACAATAATGTTACATATATAATATTCATTAAATGATTCAGTTCCCATTCATATCCAGGATTATCCTAAAATTCATGAATGCTTTAATTTTCCTAAGAATCTTTTCAACTGACGTGTCATTCTGTTCACGTAAAATGTATAATTATCTTTATTACCTAAACACTCTCAATTTTGAAAATGTGTTTCCTACACTAGAAATCTTCCATTAAATCAGATATAACACGATGTATATGAAGCACGATGCATGATTTGTGTTTACACTGGCTCCTATTTACATTTCTCTCAAATATTTGCCATGTGAATTAGCGCTGCTATTCTGCATGAAATCAAATTATGATTGTGTTGATTTGAAGAACTACCTTCTGTGTTGAAATATACGAGAATCAAGAGTGAATTAGAATTGATATGAAGACCGACGTTATGAGCAATTCATCAGCTACAGAGACATTGTGCATCCCTACTGAATACATAAGATTATATGCTTTTTGTACGAAGTAGACCCATCATCAATAAAAGTAGTGTAATAACTCTTAAAAATATATAGCATTTTTTTCCATGGAAACTAAGAATTTCGTATCTCGAAATTAATTTAGCGTGATAATAAACAAAATAATCTTTCTGACATGAGAAATTTTAGCATTTTCAACATATTTTGACATATTATTTTAAATATAATACATGATATTTGAATTATTTCCTGACATCTATTTAATAAGAAACTTTATTTAATACTACTGAACATTTAATTTTCGAAAAAAACATTCCTAGAACATTTAACTAATATCAGTTTTACGTCCCGTGCAAACATTTTTATCTTCAACAGAATAACAAGAAGAAATGTAAAAGAAATTTATGAAATTAATATTCTCTTTGAGAATCGTATAAAAGATAATATCAATTATATTATTTCATTAACAGTTATATGTATGTACTTATCGGGAAACTGTTGTTATATAGAATAACGTTGTCATAGTATCTCATCTGAAGAACAGATATATTTATTTTGTTTCCCCTAAAGATTTTAATGTAAAATGATAAGAATGTAGGAAAAATTTACTAAATACGGACCACTTCCCAAACGAGCACCAAAATTGGTCGGAAAATGAAAAAAGTTGAAAGCTGACATGCAAACTCATACCACTGATAAATTGTAACACCTGGCCAGTGGAGGTTTTACTCAAATAGAGTGAACCAGGAATATTAAAGAGAGATAAATATTTTGTAAAAATGTAAATGTGTATGAAGTTTATCACATTTTCAATTTGCAAAACTAATTTGTTAATTTGTCTATTTCTATAAAAATAGGAAATTAAGGTACATATTTTCATGATTTTGTGTACTTTACATGATAAATGCAGTCATAGGGTTATGTACACTGACGTTCAAGATGAGAGAAAAAAAATTTCATATCACCGTGATTTTTATGTTTTGAAATGTATTATGTCTAATTATACTCCCAAAATTTTGTTACTGGGTAGAATATTAGGCTACCCTTTGCTACATTACAACATCCCAAAGAGGGTTTATTTTACGTGTACCGACAC
Source organism: Laupala kohalensis (assembly GCA_002313205.1). Lineage (NCBI taxonomy): Eukaryota > Metazoa > Arthropoda > Insecta > Orthoptera > Trigonidiidae > Laupala > Laupala kohalensis. The sequence continues at coordinate 18,610 of NNCF01131975.1, forward strand.
AATAACGTCCACTCTAGACACCGAAATTGAAAAAAATTATCCCATCTTTGAAAACTACTCCAACTCTTTTTTACCCTGTACCTATTGAGGGGTGAGATTTTCAGTTGTTCTTTGCTCCGGAAGAGAAAAAGGTGATTTTGTCGAAAGATATATGGTTTAACAATTTCTATACCACATGATATATCTCCATGGTCAATTTCTTCAAACACTTCAACCCCTTTTAAATCAACTTTTTTTACATTTAAATCGTTAGAATTACCTCACTAGTTAGAAGGTCATTAGATGTCAATAGGCGTAAGCATGACCTTTAATAGAAAAAGTTTCGAACCAGCTACCAACCCTTCCCTCGGGAGTTGCGGGAAAATTACCCACGCAAATGAGGTTTACTGAAATGTTTTCACCCAACTTATTTAAAATTGATCACTCAAATTGTTTTCCTTTTCTTTATTCAAAACCTAAAATGAATCTGATGCTCACCGTAGAACTTCTAAACTTTTCTCGAGAGATATAGATGGAGGGGGGACGAACATATCACAATATTTCTAGGGGCAATATAATCAATCATGTTATGAAAATGAATCTGTGAGGACTCCATTACGAAGCAGTGTGTGTGTGTAGCTGTGCCAGAACAAACACCCCTGGTTATATATGCAACACACAGCACATAATCGATGTGCGGGTGAAATAATGGGTGCAGATATTTTTGTACTCATAGGTTTTGAATTCAATTTCGACTATTTGTTAACGTATTTTACTCTTCAATAAACGTTTACCACTCTTACCGTTTTCTCTTCACTTTGTAAGCACCAAACGGCCAGCAGGTCATCCCTTTCGAATTTTTGGAAGTACCTTCATGCAAAATTTCATGTAGATATGTTAACCGGACAAAATATTAGTCACTCCCTAATGACTAATATTTTGCTATTACCATGCAACACCACCTCTCGCCTAGGTAACAAAATATAACAAAAAATTTCCTAAATTTTTTATTGTGATTTTTGCTTTTTAGTGCAAAAAGTAATAACTTCAAAAGTTAGCTTTCTCAACCAGCGAAAGTATTCTCTGAATTTTTGTTATTTTTAACATATGAGTAGAAATTTAATTACTAAGAAGAATATTTACCCATAGATTTAAAATTTACCATTAGTGCCATTATGTTTCAAATATTACTATAAATTACATTTTTTTAGTCTAAAAGTTACTTTAGAGCGAGAAAATTTTACTTACTATTTTTGAAACAAAAATAAAAAAGGTTTTATTTCTACGATGAAAATATGATTTTATCTCGAAGATGACAAACATACGTACAAAAAATTTAAAAAAACTATATTTTATCAATTTTCCCCTTGGCTTGAACTACCTGTGCTCTTATTAGGAGGTGACTAATATTTTGTCCGATAAGCTAATGTTTCGAAAAACCAACAAGATCCACGATTGAAACCATCATGCGGGTAAGGTATCAAAATGAGTTTGGAGCTGACAGTCACCTGTTGGATAGAGATGTGTCTTCGCACCTGAGCAGAATGGTCAAAATCAATATTGTCTCTTAAAAGATATATAATTTATATTGGTTTCCCTTGGGAACCAGCTGAGGTAAGACATTGCGCTGCTACCGTTACGAAAAGTTGAAAAGATTAAGTTCCCAGTCCCATTGACAGATACCGCCACTGACCTGACTGCAGACCAACTGAGCTGCAGACAATTGAACGTTGCGAGGTACAGCTGGCGTCTGTGAGGAACGAGGCTCGGGAGAAAGAGTGAAATACGTATTGTATCTTTATAATTTTCATTTTTAGTCATTTTTCCCTGCTGAAACAACGAATAACTATTGCATTATTGACTACAGTGAATTTTACTTAACAATTCAATACATCATTGATCTAACCAATAAAAAGTCACCTTGACAATGAAACAGTGTTTTTATAGCACCCAATCAGATATTTTACCTCAACAATAAGCTGTATTTTTTATTGTTTCTTCTTTAATCATGTTGGTTAATTGTAAGCAAAGTATGGTTAACTGTGAACCGAAGGTGTGTGTTGGAGTGTTATGTTTGTGTACAGCTAACGTTATGAAACAGAAGTTACTGATGGATGAAAAAATGCACCCCTAATTTTGAGAATTAGCAGTTAATTTGTAGCAACATTATTATCTAATACTACAGAATGCATTTTCCTTGTTCACCCTACTTGGGTAAATTTACAACTTGGGGAAGTTTTGTTAATCTTTCAGTTGAATTTATGTTCCCTGCTAATTGGTACCTTTCATTTGGTAGCTGTCCGACAAAACTTTCCGTATTATTTCATTTATTTTTGCTAGTTTCGGTGTACTAAAATTAATAGCAAATATTACAACATGCAAATTCAAAATTTTATAAAACATATTAAATAAATAAATAAACTGTACAGTAAAATTATTAACTTTTAAACAGCCACGGAGTAGTAACGTATTAGGATCCATGCCTATCAATTTTTTATCTCGTTAGGATGCTTTGTCTGCTTACCATAAAAAAGCAACAAATGAGATAAAAGTAATAAAAATGAGTATTAAACAACAGTATCTCTTTATAAGCACTAAATATGTTAATATTGAATAGAAATAAAATAAACGCATCATCCATTTCGAAACCTACTCTTCTTTAAATCCATAATTCAATATCCAAGGAGTTCAACCTTCCCGCCCACATCCAAGCTACGTTCCCAACCGCTGTGCATCAACAAAGCAGAGCGCCAATATCGATATATTTTATGTGTTGGATTGTGCGCTCTGTGGGAATGTTTTTGTTATCAGCAGTCACAGCTGCCTGTCTGGCCGCGATTGTTTGCGTTCGATAAAATCTGGCGACGTGAAGTGTCAGTCCAGCACCGGCAGCGTTGGCGCAGAGCCCGTCCGCTCAGCCTCGCGGTTCTCCGCACCACCCCTTCTACGTCAACACAGAGCTCGTTCATCACCAAGAACGCGGCCGTTCGGTGGTTCTTCTATGAAGTTCAGGATGTGAGGAATTACGTGTCGCGTAGCGAGAATGACTGGGTGTTTTCCCTTGTGGTTTGAATTCTTTGGAGAGACTGAGTTGTATTCCAATCTGCAAACTATTGCCAAACGTCGAAAGAAGAAACATTTCACGGAACAGGAATTAATCAAAATCTCATTATTATTTTAAAGAATTTCAACGAATATAAAACAATGAGAATTAGGATATTTTTATGATAGGTCAATTCATACTGTCGCATTATATTTACTGTAACTGTTGAAATTGGCTGAAACAGACTAGGGGAATCGTCTCACTACTTTAAAATTCCATCTATCGATCTTGAACGAAAATTTACCCATTTTAGTGGAAACATTACGAATGAAAGCAGTTCATTTACTCTGGTCATCATAAGTAGGTAGGACGCTTTTTCTTAGGATACGTCGCAAATAATTTTATCGATTTCTGATTGGAATTTTGATCACAAAGTCAAGAAAATTACTTTTTCGTTATTATCGATTACTTTCCTTCTAGTACATATGCTAATGATTTATACTGTATATTCATAGTAATTATATTTATTTACTGTTATTACATTTATCAATCTTTGTGTCATTGTGTGAAACTACCAGACCAAGTCTCAACTCCCAGACGATGCTAGTATTTTATAATTTTTTTTTCTGAACTGATTCTTGGCACGGTTGTGTTCATCACTGCTGTAGCGATCCCGACATGATTTTTGTTAGTTTTCTCTTGAGGTTGTTAGATTATATGGTTGTTTCGCACATTAAAAAACCTTATTCATCTCCACGTGCGCATTCTCTTTTGGCGATCCTGTAATTAATTTATTATTATAATTATTAATAATATTACATTGGTGTTATTGGACAATTTCAATAATACAAATATCATTTGATGTCGTTTAGATACAACTTAATAAAAAACTTTCCCATCAATATTACAACGAATTTTAGGGGTACTCATCAAGGGAAGATTCATGAGTTCTATTTAGTATGATTGATGTGTATGGTTTCAAATAATAATTGGTGTTTGAAGAACAATACCTGAGGATTATATTGTTTTACAAAACTTTGATGAAATAAATAGATCAAATGGTATTCAATTCCCAATAGTAATTTAAAGGAAAGGAAGGATTTGTGAATAAGACTATTGATGGACTCTTTTTATATAAATAATATAAAGAGAGACGGTTTTAATGATTCATCAGAAGAATAAAAATAGATAATGATCAGGAGTGTGCTGAAAGTTTCAATCCACCTTTGCCTTAGGGCCCTTATTGATAGGATGGTCCCTTGCTTGCTTCGATGGAGTAAATTAGTTTATTATCCTCCACTTGGTCATACGCATTTGAATTTGTTGTTTTGACAGTAAATTTATTTATTTATTTAATAATGAAATGTGTTTGTATAGTGGGGAGACTGAGACAACGGGATCTGCTCTATCGTTTGAGCAAGTAAGAAAAGAAAATATACAATATAGAAGTAAAAAAAATAGGAAGGAGTAATAGTTACATTTAAGTAAAATGCGCCTAACGGATGGAAAGTCGGATATATCTTTCCTCGTTTAAAGAACTCCACGTAACAACAGATCCAATGATTTCTTGACAAACGTTTTAGTGGTGGTTCCTTGGTGTAGAAAAGAATTATGTATAAATTATATCGCGTTTTAAGGAGACAAGATTTTTTTCCTTGCAGGTTGAAACTATGTATAGGAATCCAATTAACAAAATAGTTGAGAGACAACAAAGAAACGCTTTATGATGAAACCCTTTCCACATACGGCTCATATCATTAATTAAAATCGGATGGCAGAATTGTTCAATAATGCATCAGCCCGGTTATGGACTAATATAAAATATCTTATACACATTGAAGGAGTTGGAAGTCTCTATTTGAGTCACATTATCGTGAAATCACAAATCAACCTTAAGAGTTTGTTGACAGTACTATTCTGAGATTTTATCATATTCCTTTCATTGTGAGTCAAACCAATCGATACTGACAAAAACAAAACGGGTAAAGAAGAAGGGTTATCAGTGGCAAAAGTAATAAATTAAGACAGAATTTTCTACCTGAAACCACTAACTGATATCAAGGGATGTGGTGACAATATTTGAAACTTATACAAAGATGTTCCTAATATTGAATAAATTCCTATTACTTTACTGAAAAGTTGAAATATGTACTGAAATAGTTTCCAAAATATTATGTATATTTAACTATTTCAGGATAAGAGACAACTTTTTTACAGAAATCGAAAACTATGCACTATTTTCAGTAGGTTATGTTCCTGAATATTAGAGTGTACGAGCTCGGTGGGTTGAAAATTACGTATTTTTTTGTCTTCGCTTTGTGAACTCTGGTTTAGTGGCTACTAATTATTACCCTCCGCATTTTATGTAACAGATTTAAATATTTTTACGTATTTTAAACATCAAACATGTTTCTTTCAACCATTTGTTGCATTTTTGATGAAAAGGTGTCTAATAATACACAGTAGACAATCGATTTACAGCGATAATTATCAGTTCGGCGGTCCCCAATCATCCGCAAAACACGCGTATTAACAATAGCAAATTTATTTTCATATCCTGTAGTATATTGACATACAAGATAATAATTTTTCCCAAAAACAAGTAGGACATCTTTTTTTTAGTGTGTGGCTTTACAACTTGTCGACATCATAGGTCACTGGAGACCTCAAAACTTGTACAGGTAGGGAAAATGCAGTTACGCACTAAGGAGTGCTAACATGACTCTCCCCGCGTGTGGGACTCGCCGAACAACTCAACCATTCCCACTAAAAACCCTCCTGAATTACAACATACCAAAACACATCTCAAAACATACATCAAAACATTGAGGACAAAAAATGAGGGGGGACAAAGAATGAGCGATACGACAAAAAATGAGGAGGGGGGTCAAAAATGAGAAAAATGAAAGATACCCTAGCCGTAGTGAGTTCTTAAAGAAAAAGAAAAATATTATTCTTCCATAAAAGGTGGTAAGTTTTTAACTTTTTATTTAAATATAATTGAATACTTATCCGTAGAAAGGTGCAAAGTGCAAAATTTGTGATCACAAAGGTATCATAAAAATAACTGTTTATATAACATATTTTCATTTATTTATTTTTCAAAATTTAAATAAAAGGATAAATGGTAACTCTGCGTCACATGAAATAAAAATTTCATAACATCTATAAAATTGAAAAGAAAAGGAATAATATATTATGGCGCTGTCCAATATATTTTTCTTAGTGATACGAGCCACTTTTTCGTTACAGAGCTCTTTATGCTTTTTCTTAGACAAATAGGAAATAATAACTTGTAGACACTTAGTATTTTAGACTTCACTAATGAGGTAACTTGGAATATTGCAAACCATATCTTTCACAAGATTCCCTTCCTTTAATACTGGAATTTTACTACTAGTCTCAAGTTTACAATATGATTCTTCCACCTCTACACTTCTCAAGTTTGAAGAATTATAAGTTCTTTCGCTTGAAACACATTGAATGCAAAACGAATGAATGGCACATTCAGTTGAGTACTTAGGCTGGAGTGCAGAGAGCGGTCCGCTCCGGGCCTTTTCCTGCAAGGGACACATGTCTCTAAATAGCAGTGAAACACTTAAATTATAACATAAATATAGTAGTAGGTATACCATTGAATACATGTACCTCTGTCATAAAATTCGTCCGGGACTTGGTATTGTCACAATTTCTTGATGGTCATGGGAGCTCTTAATAATCTTCTATGGACTTTGCGCTGTTGATATGTAATTTACTATGACTTTTTGCACTCATCTAGTGCAATAACTCAAATTTTGTCACTTTACAATTTTCTACTGATAAGTATCCATTTTGTCTATTGTTTAACCAAACTTAAAAGTATATAGTATTTCATAAAAATAATGTGAACGTAATGTTGGAAGTTTTAAAATATCAACTCAAATCTCTTCCCAGAAATTGCTCACTGTTCCTATTGTACATAAATATTGAATTTAATAATTTAAACATTTGTGTGAGTTGCTAAATCATCGACCTTTCTCTATATTGAACAAAAATGTATTATTTACCAATATTATGTGGAATATATTTACAAATATATAACAATAACTGAGATTAAAACAAAGCAAAGAATAGCCATGACAGTATATAATTTTCTATTTGAGACAGTTAATTTTCATTTGCCGCTAATCATATTAGTTACTACCAATTAACCGTAACCATTTAATATTTGTATTTTTAATTACTGTTTTAGTTCATTCAGAGTGAATACTAGGGTATAGTATGCACAGCCCACGGCAAACTTTATGGCTTCTATGAGGTGTACGGGCCCTTAGACCCGTTATATTGTATAAATTTTTACGTACAAATGAAGCCCTTTTGAATTGAATAGATTATTTACAAAACTATGCCAATTTCGTGTACTGTGAAATGTTCGTAATAGATTATTCTCTATTGATCTAAAATCGTAACACACTTCTAATTTTACACGAGTATTCAAATCAAATGATAAAAAAAACATCTTAGGTAGGAATGTCATGTTTCATTAAACCCGGAATCTCTTCGCATGACTTGGCGTTCGCCAAAGGAGTGTCATGGGCTCGCTGGCAAAGAGAACAACAGCACTCGGGCAACGAACCGTAAACCCACTAGATTGGCCCTTGGACACTGCATAGCAGTCCTTCGCCCTTTCGTCGCCCTGAGCGGTGTGCTAGTGTTTCCGCTTCGTCGAGTGTCGTCTGCTCCTTTGTCGTATGCACTCTCCTGTTTCCTTTCGCTACGTCACTCGTTCGACTCGCTAGATATCCCAGTGGCGGAAATGGACGATTGTCCTTTGGAGAAGAATAAAATGGCCACATTTGAGTGTTTTCAATCGAATTGTATTCGAATGTTATATAAAAGAAGGAAAACATGAATAAGTTAACAGATTACTGTGACGTAAGATGTTAAACATTAAGTCGACACATCAGGTGAATAAGAGAAAGGTGCGTCAAATGTATCGATTAACGTAGTGGAATGCGGAAACACTGAGACACGACAAAATAATACGTAAATGTTTCGTAGTTATGTGGTTTAAAAAATAGAAATTATATATTCATTTTCACCATTTTCATGGGTTTTCCATTATGATGACCATATGTAAAATGACTAGAGATATGACATCGATGTTTTGCTACTTCGAAAACAAAACCACAGTAATAAGTTAAGCGTATTACAGAATGACAATGTCTTTACTCGATAATTTTACACCCAATTACTTTCTTTACACAGTATATCATGAAACATGTAATGTCCAGATAGATATTCTAAAATCTCATCGTTCAGTATCATAGCCAATAGTTAGAAAATGTCTTATATAAGTCTTACAGCATGTCATTCTATAAACATGCATGGAATGATGATACTTATGTGCCATGGTAAGATTTACTTGTTATTATACATGGTCTCATGAATCGTTTTTCTTTTACGGCCAGATATTTGTATTAATGTCTCTTTAATTTTGTTGTAATTAAAAATAATTTATCTTACAGGATCCTCTTTATTGAATTTATGATTATACCACGTAAGATATATGTCCTTCGCTGCCTTTCAAACTCATTTCTTTCTTCATACGATGTCGCACGTCACGTTTATGTGTAAAAACATGTGCACTTTCGTCGATCCATCCCACCAGGTTTATCACGCAATCATCAACCTTTTCCTCAGTTTTCATCAACCCTTTCTCCCTTTTCTTCAGTTCGGATTCTTTCATCATCAATCTGCACTCTTCCATGTATTTTCATTTCGTATCGCAACCATAATTGCAGAATCTGTAAATCTATGGGATCTATTCCTAGGAGCACTTTTACAGCGTTTGTGGGCGTTGTGACAAAGCACACGCTTGGCCTGACAATCACAAACGCTGTATTTTCTAACCTCGTATGTAAATGGACATTGAATATATTATGAATCTATACACGTGTCGCATATCCCATATCGGTTAAGTTTCTCTTATTGAATCCAACCCGCATTCAGCAGTATCCTTTTAGTTTGACACATATAAAGCTTATTGAAGTTGATAATTAATTTTAGACTTATTACATTTTGATGTTCGAATACCATTTATTTTATACTTTTTTTTAAGAATATACAGAAAAATCAAAAGTTCACCACTCTAAAATTATTTATTTCTCTTGATTATATAAAGGACATTAATTGTAGAATGATTGAATCTGAGAAGTCAATGAGTACCCCGAGATAGTTTACACTCCTTTCTATTCTGATACCCTTTCCATCCCGTTTCACTCGAAGGATATATACATCCAACTAAACTATAAAGGAACAGTTAAATGTTCTATTCCTTTCTTTGTACAACTATTGCTAAAATCACCAATATTTGCCACAAATAAAGAAATGCTAAAATCTGTATAAAATATTTACATGCATAAAAATAGCTCGCTGAACATATCTGAATTGTGTGATATAGGTTTATACAAAGGTTACAACTATGACACATATTCGGAGAAAATGAAACTTAATACAATATTTGACTACTTCATAATAAATAATGTGGTCGCTAACTTACACGTCAATTACACCGTGAAAATAACAAATCCGAATTATTACACTTGCAAGCGACGGAACGCAAATCATTCATTTAATCCCATTGTGTATTTGACAGTACCGTAAAGTAGTAGCAAACAACATTGTGATTAGTTAACAAATTTGCAGCGAGGTAAAAGGTACATTGTTATTCGACCATCGAAACGAAAGCCTGAGGGAGTTTTGGTTTAAATAATTGGTTTCAACGTCTGCGTATTTGTTTCTGAAAGGTTGGCAACAAGAGAATCAACATGGTGGCACCAAATATAGGAATGTAGTAGGAGCATAAGTCGTTCCAAAAAATAGGGGAAGAGGAAAGATTTTTTGTCCCAACTAGAAGGTGGAGGGCCTTTTGAGAAGGATTAATTGATGGTGATGAGAGCATTTTGCTGAACTTTGCAAATGAATCGGACATCAAAATGAATTCTGGTATTGAGAGTGAATGACATATGGCGTGGCCATAGCTATACCATGGCCTTCGGCGTAGCAATTGCGTTTAAATTGCAAGAGTACAAAATTTAATGGAATGTTATAGAGGGTTGATTATACTCTTTCTGTTCATTTGGTGTTGTTGTGAAGGTTCATTGGTTGTCAACACGACAATGTAAATGAATCTGCCTTAGACAAATATTTAAGGTATTCATTAAAACTCTTAAAAAAGGAATTTGCATTTATTTGCTGATCTTTATCACAAATTATATTGTGTATATTAAGGATTTTTAAGCACACACAAATAATATATTAATGATCCTGAGGAAATGGTACAATGATAAATGTACAATTACCAATAAGTAAAGTTCATATACATCATCTGTATTAATAAAAGTGAATTATTTGGAATGTCCGTGACATGGGTATGGGGACAAATCGATGAAATTATTTTAAAATTTTAAAGGACTTTTTTTTAAGAGTTATTGTAAATAAAATGCAAATTTTGGTTAATATTGATGAATTACAAGAGAATTACATGAAAATGCATCAATTCTGTATACATTTTTTCGTGAATGTTTATGAAATTTTTTCTACGTCTGTTTAAAAATGGAAAAAAATATTTCCTTTATTTGTGATTTTTTATAATTTTAAACGTTCAGAAATGATTGTTTTAAATTTTTATTAAAATACCAGGCAACACCGTGTAGTTCTGCTTGTATATGATAAATCTTACCATGAATCCGGTACTTAAATGCGAGAGACATGTGTGAAATAGGTTTCATTTATACTTTACGTTGGAATGAGTCTCAGATCTTCCAAATGTGATATCTGGAATGGTATACAATTATGGTAGATGATAGGTTGCTGTTGTGTTCATCACCTCTACAACGAGTTCGAATCCCGTCTCGTCGCATTTTCATGCGGCATAAATTAAGCAGATAACCATATTAAAATGCTCTTGTTCAGAAGTTTACATTTGAAGTTGAAACCGTAATTAACCATAGATCATGATGAAAGGATATCAATTATACACACAAGTACATGTTTGTTTTAAAATCAGTGAAATGCATTAATACTCACATTTCACGTGACATGAAAAAAATAATGTGACAACATTTTATGTTTTCTTATTAGGTTTTATCACAGATTGATACGAAGGAAAATTAAATTATGTTCTCTAGCTAATTTTCAATTATAGTGACCTTAAAAAACCTCATAGCAACCTCGAGTTGAAAACAAAAATATTAAAACAAATGCAATCAAACAAAAAACTGAAAGAAAAACATTTAACCGAAATAAATAGGATCACACAAAGATGTAATGTTTCCTTAATTTAAGAAACAAACTTCTTTCTTTATCGCCCTAGAAAATTATTAAAAAGTTGTGTTTATGAAACAATGAACGCATTCAGTTGCATGTGTGAGAACGGATTTTTAAAATCCATAATCCCTCTCTAAAAAATTGTCGTACATATCAATATCATATTCACCCTTATGATCATATACTACAATACATCTGTTATTATAGTACATTTAATACTTTCACATTACCACAAGTCCTTTTTTTATAAAAATATTTAAAATCAATATCATCAAAACGGGTTGAGCAAACAAATTCGGTAAAGGAACATTTTGTTACTATTCAAGTACACCCAAAACACACCAAAAATAAAACATTAGTTGAAGAACAAAATTTTCGATGCGAAAGAAAACTACAATACGGGGTGTACATATTCTAAATATGATAATTACAAAAATGAAAAAAATATATCATGAAGAGGTTTACTGCAAAAGAAAGAAGAGTGATTATAAATCGTGATGTTAAAGTAGTTACTAAGTTGGTGAGGAATAAAATGAAGAAAAATTGTGAAACTCGCGCAAAGTTTCTGATGCTAATACTTGTTAAGTGGATTGAGATAATCCCCGGTTCATTAATGTTTCTGAGAGCGCCCGACAAGTCTTTTTTAAACCAAAATTACGCTTTAGGAAAAATAATTACCATGATGTATGAGTTTCATTAAATACATAAAGTTTATGATACTGTCTCTTCTGTGTTTAACACGTGAAAGTTGCTACAACCAGAGACTAAGTATTGTGATAACAGTACAAAATAACATTCTATTATTTCTGAATCATTAAAAGCAGGGGTGGTCAACCCAAATGATTTTGCGGGCCACTTTGGAAATACATCATAACTCCGCATATAAAATTATATATCCCCATATTAGATTTAGTCCCACCACAGACATTTTTTTGGAGTGAAAAATTAAAACATAATGAGTTATTATTATTGTGTTTACTATTATTCTTACATGTAAACATATATAATATAATAATAATGATACTAAACGCACATTGTAAAGAAATATACATAACAAAAATGAAATATAAAAAATATAAATGAAATAAGAAAAAACTGAAATCATTAAAAAATATTTATTTTACTAGTGCGATATTAGTTTCTCCATTCTTTCACTTAGCTCTTGCAAATCAATGTCAATTTGAGTATTTGCACATCGTAATTGGTGTTGCAGATTAGTGTCCGTTATGTTTGAGCGTGTTTTGTGTTTGGTCAATTTCATATTTTCAAAAAACGATTTGCAGGTGTAAGTTGAACCAAAGCGCTTACAACTTTTTGTGTCAGATTTCTCAAATTGGAAAATTTCTCTTTTGTGACGTAAGAGTTATAAAAATCTATTTTTGGTTCTGATGTTTCAAAAATGTGTTTTAATTCAATGTAAGTAAGTCAACCAGTTCCATTTGGAGATATTCTGGGGCCGACTCGATTTCAACATGAAAGGGAGATGAATATATTTTTAAAATTTTGTTGTATTTGTCTAACTCTAAATTACTGAATCGGCTATCAAAAGCAGCTGTAAGTTATATGATTTCTTTTGCATATTTGATGTAATTGTTACATTTTTATTTCTTAAATTCTTTCAACAATGGACAGTGGTGAGCTTTATTACCTTTCATTTGCTATTCAAATAACAACAATTTCTTCTGAAATGCTTTGATGTGATTAAATATATCGATTACAAAGTTATCTTTTCCTTGCAATGATATATTTAATTCATTGAGTTTTTCGACAATATCCACTAAAAAGCATAAATCCAATAACCACTCATCATTTCTTAATTTTGGTATAGGTCTTTGCTTGTCATTCAGAAACAAGTCAATTCCTTTTCGTAACTCATAAAACCGCTGTAAACGTCTTCCACGACTTAACTATCTGACTTGACTGAAGTATACAACGTCACCATATGCAGAATCTAATTCTTTCAGGAATTGCTTAAATTGTCGATGCGGAAGTGAATGTGATCGAATGTAATTTTTTTATAACTACTTGCACAACATGATCCATCGATAATACTTGGGCACATAAATTTTGTCGATGAATCAAAGAGTGGATTATAATTAAATCCTCTCTTTTGGAGCGGTTACTAGTTTTGTTGTTGGATTCTATTTTATCGATTAGTAATTTTATAGTTCCCTTTTCTTTACCTATTATAGCAGGTGCTCCATCAGTTGATACTACAGATCGTTTTTCCAAATCCAAGAAGTTTTCGCATAAACAGTTTTCAACACCATGGAAAATATCTTCTCCTGTTCTTGTACCTTTTAAACTTATCAAATTTAACATTTCTTCAGTTACTTGAAATGATCCATTTACTCCACGAAGGAACACTACAAGCTGAGCTGAGTCTGAAATGTCCGTGCTTTCGTCAAATTCCAAGGAAAAATATTTGAAATATCGAATTCTGTCGTGCATTTTTAAGATAATTTCATTTGAAATATCATTAATTCGACGACATACTGTTTGCCGAGATAGGCTTAGATTCGAAAACAGTTTACTTTTATCAGGCAAAATATCCTTCACAACCGCTTCCAAACATTCTTTCACAAATTCGCCATCCGAAAATGTTTTCATTTTTTTTTTAATGAAACAGAATAGCTTGCCTTAACAATATTGGAAGATAGCTGTAATGCTGCACCAAATATTTTTGTTCAGCCTTTAATTGCGACATAACTCCTTGAGCTTCCATTGTTTCACTTCTTTATCAAACTACTAATAATCCTTATGTTTTGTTTCGTAATACCTCTTAAATACAGCAACGACCTCTCGGCAAATTAAAAACAATAATTTTGTAATTTGAACAATGAAGAAGTACTTTTCTTCCCATTCCTCGCTATACTTTCTATTTTCGTCCAATATTCTTCTTTTCTTTGCAGTCGTACTGAAAATAAGAAAGATATTAAATATATATTTTTAATTGTTAAACTAAAAGTCATTTTTAATTTAATAAAGTTATTACCTCGCTGTTGTTGTTTTAAATATGTTGTTGAAGTACAGGTATATTAAACTAATTATCCTGCAGTCACAGCACACAAACCGAAACAAAAAAGCAAATTTTCACTTGAAACTGAGAGTCTGCTCTGTTATCAACAACCAACAGTGCGCATCATGAGTTCCCAGAATATAATTTATTTATAATGCAAACTCATAACTGTAAACTCATAAATAAAACAGGCAATATCTGTGATATTCGCAAGAATATTATTTTAAAATCGAAGTTAATTTTTTCTCAAAATTTAGACAATTAATTTTTGAATATATGGATGCACAAATAATGTATTTTTTAATAGATTGGTTTTCACTACTTTGGCCATTATAAAGTAATTATATTTCGTAAAGATGTGATGAATCACGCGGGTCGGAAAAATGTTCAAGGCGGGCGGCGTGCCGCCTGCGGCCCGCGGGTTGGCCACCCCTGATTAAAAATATCCTTCATTCTGACACACTAATAATAATAATTTCATGGGTATCTCTTATTGATATTCTACATAATTACTACATATTTCTGAGAGATAGAAAATATATTCTGTAAAAATTATTCTTCTTTTGTAGAAAATTTCACTCGTGTATTTTGATTTAATCCTGATGAATTATTATTTTTTTTGTGGGACTTTACGGCTCGTTGACATCGAGGTCATTAGAGCCCTAAATTTTTTTACAGGTATGGAAAATGCAGGTACGCACTAAGGAGAGCCAACATGACTCTCCCCGCGTGTGGGACTCGCCGAATGATTCAATCATACCCACTAAAACCCTCCTGAATTACAATATATACAAACAGAGAAAAAATGTAAATTCAAGGAAAGGGGAAAACAATAAACCCAAATAAATCCAAACCCTCCCGAGAAGTTGTGGGAGGAGCCTCGTTTAGTGTATGGATTTGAGTAATGACATACGAAGAAAGATAAGATACGGCTCCAGAGACTATATTACTTAGGGAATCCAAAAAGACGTATCAAAATCGGTTCATCTTGGCCCAACATAACGTTCAAACTGTTCGGTAGATTGTGTCGCCGTCGTGTGGTACTAAATTTGAGACACTCCAGAAGACAGTGTCCCAAGTTAAGTGTTGTGTTGCAAGTTTCACAGATAAGGAAGGTTCACCGCGTAAGAAATGACCATTTGTAAGATAGCACTAGCCAATACGGAGACGTGTGAGGATTACTTTTTCACATCTGTTTGCATGTGATGTATTTTTGTGGGGTTTTACGGCTCGTCGACATCAAAGGTCATGGGAGACCTAAAAACTTGTACAGGTCGGGAAAATGCAGTTACGCACTAGGGAGAGTCAACATGACTCTCCCCGCGTGTGGTACTCGCCGAATGACACAACCATACCCACTAAAAACCCTCCTGAAATACAAAATATCAAAACATACATAAAAACATTGAGGTCAAAAAATGAGGGGAGTGGGACAAAAAATAGGAAAATGAAAGATACCCTAGCCCTAATATCGTCGGAATCGAAAAGAACAAAAGGTGACCAAGGAAGGTCAGGAAAGAGAAAGGATGGTGCCTTGCACAAATAAGTGGTAGTAATGCCAGACTAAGTTTGGGGCCCCGTGTTCGCCAAACACGTACTTACTAGATATAAGTCACCTGGGGATAACTTCGTATGATCAAAGTCTCTTCTTAAGAGATGGTTCGCCAGCGTTTATTAGTAAGCATTCTATTCGTTAGTGCGAAAAGCACCACTTGCTATGTGGACTCCTGCATAATGGATACTTTAAGTGTCCTTAGTGTCAACGGAGATGCGGAGACGTATACAATACTGCCATATTCTAATACAAAGCAAACGAGACTTCTATACATTTTTTGTGGAGCTTTAAGGGTTCGTTAACAGCAAGGTCATTAAAGCCCAAGCAGGTGGGGGAAAATGCAGTTTCGCACCATAGAGAAGAGCCGTACTGACACTTCCCCGTATGTGGGACTCACCGAATATCTCGACCATACCCTCTAAAATACCCTCCTGATGTCAACAACTATTTAAATACAAAGATGAAAGAAAAAAAAGAGTTGACTAATACATTATACCACAAAAAAGGAAAACAATTTCTACATTTTATATTTTCTAAATACCGAAACGAAGGATGAAAGGAAAGAAGACGATGAAAAAGGAATGCAAATTTAAAACCCTCCCGAGAACTTGTGGGAGGAATCCCGATCTACTCATAGCAGCACCCCATTCCCTGCTACTCAGGCACTTCAATAAATTCAATAAAACGTTGTTCCCCAGGGCCAGGTGAGGTTCTTTCAGAGGACTTGGTCTCCTACTGAAAAGAACAGCGTGTTTTCTCAGCAGAGAAACGGAAAGCTATCGTTTTCGACCAGTGGTATAATCTATTGAGGACGAGTTGGATTTGTCGCTCCGCACCTGTGACACTCTGTGATGAACAAAAGATAGCAAAGTCATCGACAAAAAGAGAGTGTAAAACAGGACTCTTTACAGCAGACGTTATGCTGTTTATGGCTACTGCAAATAAGGTGACACTCAAGACTGAGCCCTGAGAAACACCGTTCTCTTGAAGGAGATCCGAGGTGTCTCTTCCAATTCTATAGCGGAAGGAACGTTGATCCAAAAAGGACATGAGCATCAGAGGAAGACGTCCTCTAAATCCCCAGGTATAGAGATGTTGTAAAATGCCATGACGCCAAGTAGTATCGTAAGCCTTCTCGATGTCAAAGAATATTCCGATGAGATGTTGTCTTGGGACGAAAGCATCTTGAATTGCTGATTCCAGGAGAATAAAGTTGTCCAGAGTGGAATGGAACTTTCTGAAACTACACTGAGATCGACTCAGCAAGTCATGCCGTTCAAGGTACCAGACGAGACGTCGGTTGATAATTCTCTCCAGAGTTTTACCAACACAACTCGTCAAGGCAATGCTTCGATAACTACTAATGTTCGTTTTGTCCTTACCTGGTTTTAGAAAAGGGATAAGCGTCGCTTCCTTCCAGGTATTAGGGAATACTCCCTCGGACCATGAAAGATTAAAGGTATTCTTTCGACTCGAGACTTAGTTGTCTCAGTATTTCATAATGAATTGAATCAGGGCCAGGAGAAGTGTCGTGGACTGTTGCTAAAGCTGACTCAAGTTCCCACATGGAGAAGAAAGAGTTGTAAGGTTCCCAGTTGGTGCAACGAACATCAAAAGATGTGTTCTCTGCTGTTTCCCTTTTTCTCGCGAAATCAGGATCGCAGTTTGCCGTAGATGTTAGGTCAGCAAAGTATTCAGCCATCACTGTTGCCATATCTCTGTTGTTGGTGAGAACCCGACCCTGATAATTGAGTCCAGATATTGGGACTCGAGAATACCTTCCAGATATCTTTCGGATTGACGCCCATACTTTAATGGACGAAGTTGTTCTCTCAATGGTGCTTAGAAACTCTTTCCAGGAGGTGGATCTGGATTCTTTGATAGTTCTGCGCGCTTTTGTTCTAGCAATCCGATATGCGGCGAGGTTTTCCGGAGATGGACTAGCCTTAAATCTCCGCAATGCTTTCGTCTTGCCCGAATGGTGAACAGACATGCGTCGTTCCACCAGGGAACATGAGGTCTTCGCGAAAAGTTAGATGTTTCTTCAGCTTGTGTTGAATCACTTGGGACAAATGGTCGACCCTTTCTTGGTTACTACCCGTTTTTCTGAAGACAGACAGACAACGGTACAGTGTCCAATTAGCCTTTCTGAGAATCCATTTTCGTGGCTTGCATTCGGGAACAGTCGCAAGTTCCTGCAAGGACAATTAGATAAGAAGATGGTCACAACCATGCAAATAATCTTCTACCATCCATTGAAAGATATCAGTAACTTTAGGAGAGCAAATTGACAGGTCTATAGCAATCTATGACCACGTGGCAAATGCAAAGTGGATCATCTCCCCGGTGTTCATTATGCACAAATCTTCTCGCTCGAAGAGACAATTCAGCAGTCGGCCCCTGGGGCAATTGCTCGACGAGCCCCACAATATACTGTGTGCGTTGAAATCTCCGAGGAGATGGTATAGTCGAGGGAGCTGGTGAATTAAATCCCTGAGGGAAGTCTCCGAGAAATCTAGTGTCGGAAGAAGATAGATTGAACACACGGTCATGGCTGGGACGCTCTGAATTTTGACTGTTATAGCCTGGATTTGCGTTTGTAGGAGAACAGCTGAGCAAAGGATTGTGTTTCTGACAAACACGGCAACTACACCTCTTACTCTATCTCCCGTGGTGTCGTCATTCCTGAAGCTGCTGTATCCTCGCAGAGAAGGTGAGTGTTCTGGTAAAAGATGTGTCTCTTTCAGGCAATTACAAATCGGATTATGACGCGCTAAGTTTTGTAACGCTTCACGTTGAGTTCTATAGCTATTAAGGTTCCACTGAAGTATAGAATCCATTACTGTTTGGAACCTCCGGGGTCAGGTTCGTGAATGTGTATTTCCGCGTCACCGTCGGACAATGCACGTTCTAACTCGAAGGAAGAAAGTACAGAGACGTTCTTTTTACATCTGTGCGATTTATTATGGATGGTGTTGTGCTTGATGTTTTCAAAAATTCAACAGCGTTCAGGGATTTGGCCCTAGAACCCTGATTTTTCTTTTTCTCTGTTTTCGATGTTACTATGGTATGTTTAGTACTACCTGACTTCTTTATAGTAGTAGATGGACGCGCTGTTGGTGTTGTTTTAGGGTTCTCGGGAAGGGCTGAGACATTTTTCTTTCCGCATTTGCACTGGCATGTGCACGACGTTGTCGCAGACACGTCAGTCTAATCGCCTTGAACGGATACGCTCTTCTTTGTTACAGGAGTCTTGGCTACGGTAGAGTAACTGGTAGAAAATACAGGGTGTAACGCCCTGTACTTCTTCCGTTCTTCACCAACGGGATCTTCTCCGTTGTCTTGATCTCCTGTATTTTCATTTCTTCCAGAAAGGTGACACACTCCCTGCTCCACACCGAGTGGCTGCCTGTGAAATTAATGCACTTTGCAGGCCCCGGGCATGAGACGCCGGGTTCGTGTGCCTCCTCTCCGCACTCTCGGTAGGTATCACGGCCCTTACACGATCTTGTCGTGTGTCCAAACCTCTGACATTTAAAACAGCGCAGAGGGTTTGGAATAAAGGGACGCACCGGCAGGTTCGGCCATCCAGCATTTAAGTCTTTCAGTAGTTTAGGACAGTCAAATGTCAAAATGAAGGAACTGGTCTTCTCCTGAACACAATTTACCTTCCTCATGATTTGACTGACAAGCTCTTCCGGTTGCATATCCATTATGTCCCTGCAAGATACGACCCCCTTGCTGCGATTGAGTGCAGCATGGATTTCCCACTTTACAGGGAACTCGCCAAGCTTACTACTATCAAGTAGTTTCAACGCCTGCTTGCTTGTTTTTGTTTCAAGCAGCATCGTTCCGTTTCTATATCTTTTAATACGTTTTAACGTACCAACGAGACCTTTTAGGCCTTTAAATATATAAAAAGGTGATACATTTTCGAAGGTTTCGTTGATTCGTGACATTAGTATGAAAGCATTCTCGTATGGAATGCTCCGTAACTTTTCTCTATTTTATCGTGAACCGGGAGGGCTGTCAACCCTCGGTCGCTTCGAAGACAATTGGAGGGAGTACTTTCCTTGCGGTACACCCACTCCGCAAGGCAGGGAGGAAGAGGAAACTGTCATCTTGGTCCCACGATTACGGAGGAAATAAATGTCGGTGACGTGGAGCCCTCGCATCACGCCACTAAGCCTTGCTCAACAGAGGTGCGGCAGTTGCCTCAGAGGTTGTTCGCTAGCGAGTTTTTGTCCTCAACACCCATTCGCCTCATCGTCGGTTAACAGACCTTGAGGTTGAGGGTTTTTGTTGTGGTTTAATCCTTCCTCACGACCCGGTGAATGAAGGCAAGATCTCCGCTTTTTGAAACACACAACTTTCCACCATCGCGCCGATGGCGTTCGCTGAATTATGCCCAAAGCTTACGGTGTTCGAGGTCTGGTCGCGCAGTATCAGTGTTCCCTTAATACAATCGCTTATAAGATGGTAGATGACAACGCAACTAGGTGGTCTAGCGTTGACCGCTGTTTTCTTAAACGACATTGGATATTGGTCAGAAGGTTTGGCGATTCCAGATATCAAACATTGCGACAATTTATCATACTTTCTGACATGTTTGCAAATGCAGCTTGGCAGAGTAATTGGTCAAAAGTGCGACGGATTAGAACGATCTTTTCTCTACGTCGGAAGTGGAATAGTTATGGCCTCATGCCATTGAGCAGGGACGTTACACTCATTTAAAATGCAGTTAAATAACTTCAGAAGGAATATAATGCCTATCTCTGGAAGATGTTTTAGCATCGTGTTATGTATTTGATCAAGACCAGGGGCTGTATCTTTGGAAGGCGCAAGGAGAGAGGTCAGCTCCGTCATAGAGAAATGAATGTTATCTTTGCTACAGGAAAACTCTAAACAACACTTTTCCGCGTGAGCTTTTTATCGGAAGAAACGATGGAGAAAAACCGGAGGAGTTAGAAACTCGTTTGTACTGCGATGCAATTTCCTCAGCGATGACTTCGGGTGAAGTTTCAAGCTGTTGTCGTAAACTTGCTCGCAAGTCCGTGGTTGGTCGAGTTGAGATGCGAGGTTGGACACTGCAAAAAGGGGTAGGGAAGGAAGAGGGGAAGGAAGGCGGGTAGGGGTCGAGGGGTTGCTTCAGAGAAACTAATAGTGCGTAAGAAAGGGTTTATTACTCACAAAGGTGGTAGATGGGGTGCAGGCCCGGAGACAGAGGTTGACGAGGTCATGTCCGTCAAGCTATCGCAGTTCGGGAGATTGCGAATGAGCAGCTCGGTCTGAGTTGAGGCTGGTGCCCCGGGTTCGATCCAGCTAGTAGACTAGAGGGAGAGGTAGCTTCCTGGGGCGACGCTGAGAGTTAGCATCTTTCACAGCAAGAACTGGTCGGCTCCTCGCCCACCCTCTCGTAGTTCTACCCTCCAATGACGACCCTCTCGAGAAGACAAGAGAAGAGAGAGACAGTCGATCCTCTGATCTACCCTATGGTTTATAGACTGACGTTACGACCTCGTAACCCAGTCTCGCCTGTTAGCGCGCCTGATCTCATTCTGACACGCTTAGTTGGGCATATTCGAGGTGGCGTCACAACAATGTCCATGTACATTAAAAGCTGGATCCATTTACATAGAAAAAGAGAATCACATACTTAGAATCTTGCGACTTTCTACCATATGACTGATGATGGAGTACGGCTTGTAAGAGATAAATGTAAGCCTTCCAGAAGGACGACTTACTTTC
This sequence comes from Laupala kohalensis, assembly GCA_002313205.1. Lineage (NCBI taxonomy): Eukaryota > Metazoa > Arthropoda > Insecta > Orthoptera > Trigonidiidae > Laupala > Laupala kohalensis. The sequence goes on from NNCF01131975.1 coordinate 40,264, forward strand.
TCGAAGAATTCGTTTTGCTCTTGTTTTGCACCTTTTAAACTGAATGAGATTTTCAACAGTGGGATACTTGTTAAGTCGCGCTAAAGCTTTCTTTCTAGCGCTTTGCGCAATCCGAATTCCACCAGGGAACAGTGCGATGCATTGGGTTACATGATGATTTAAGGATGAGGACACATCGCCGGATTTTAAAACCGCGGTGGTGAAATGGCCATAGCATCCACATCGGCAAAAGGTTCATCACAAAGGTTGATGTTGCGTTTAAACATATTCCAACCTGCTATTTTCAATATTCACTGAGAAAGGCGTGAAACCGATGGGAAAAAGACGTTAAACTGTATAAGAATCTGGTAGTTGTCACTCTCTTACACATCATCAAGAACTGTCCAGTCTAGGAGTGGGGAAAGAAAGGAACAGCAGATGGCTAAATCAAACACCGAGGAAGATCGGGAAGCTGTACAGAACTGGGTGGAGTGGCCCGTATTAAGGAGCATTATATCTCGGCTATCTAATGGTTTTTCAATGATACCACCTTTTGGGCAGTTGTATGATGAACCCCACATGGAGTTATGGGTTTTTTAAATCCCCGACGATAAGAAATGGGGAAGGTAACTGGTCCATCAGATCGGCAAGATCTTTCTTCGTGAATGACTGTCTGGGGGGATATAAATATTACAAACCGTAAATGTAAGGGATGGTAGGCTCATCCTCATACATACGGTCTGAAAGACGCTTGATATAGTGACTTCTTTGGCATAGACTGAAGCGTCTACGAGCACAACGATTCCGCCTTATAACAGGTGTAACCTCGAGAGACAAAAGAGTGTTTTGGTAAGAGTTGTGTTTCCTGAAGACATACTATTAGAGGAGAACGACGAGACACTACGAGTTTTAGGTCATGATCATGAATGTTATTCTGATTTCAGGAAAGAAGAGCCATGACCTGGAGTTTATCTTCTCTTTCTGCGATGTTTTGATTTCTTTTTGTGTACAACCTTAGCTGTGGTCCCCTCCCAGGGAGAGTCGCCGCGATCACTGCGGGAATGATCACTCGCGGACATTATAAGTCTAATATTTTTGCTCCCCGAGCGTCGGTGACTACAGGAAGGTGAGAAAAAAACATTGGAAACTGACTTTATAGAATCAGGTTTCCGGGACATCTTAGTATTAGAAATGTTAGAAGTTCTCTGCCGAGAACGACCCTGAGATGGACGTCGGGAGGATCGTGGATCGGCCGATTTCGGTTGCTTAGTGGTAGTGGCAGTAGATATTGAAATAGCTGTAGAGGTAGCGGTTGACACAGACGTTAATTTTGGTTTATTAATTTTGTATTTGGTTGGTATAAATATTGTACACTCGAGAAGTTCTTTTTTGAAGTCTGAAGGATCGTCTAAACATGCCTTGTTTCCAGAGTCGCACATCGCTGGTTTGTGCAATTCCTCGAAATCTACCTGACACATAAAGGAGGCTGTTGGTCGTTTCGAAGAGTTCGTCGCTGACGCAAAAGTTTTGAGCATGCTGACGGCATGTTTTATCCGATAGCAATGCCTTGCGTCAGTGAAAGAAATCCTATCCGTAACTCGGATTCTTAGGATCTCTTTCTCCATTAAATACTTCGTGCAGGCGTTTAAATTGAAGGGGTGACTCTCCTTACGACCGCAAATCACGGAAACATCGCAGGACGACTTGCACCGATCGAAAGAATGACCGAACATGTGGCACTTAAAGCACCGCAAAGGGTTCGGCACATACGCACGAACACGCAAGGTGGTGAAACTAGAAGAAATAATTTCTGGAAGAGAGGGACGATCGAAGGTGGGGATTAATGTCCAAGTGAGGACTAACTTTCCCTGAACCTTCCTCTTGATTTTATGTATATTTACATCGCCTTCGGGCTCAAAGAAGGCATTGATATCTTCATCAGACTCATGTGCAAAATCGTCGTGGTTGACGATTCCTTTGCACATGTTTAGGCTGGGGTGGGTGGAAGTTTTTATATTAAGGCCTAAAATTTCTGTTAATGCCAAAATGGTCTCTATCTGTTTGTCTGTATGAGTTTCCAACAGAATATCTCCATTCCTCTGGCGCACGACAGACTGTAATTTGCCAATTACTTCATCAATCGCCTTTACAAGACCACAGGCACCCACGGACTTGAAAATCTTTCCTTCTTGTATACACTGCATTACAAGGAAGCGAGGCTTTGCGGGTCTGTCGCTATCCTTACAGTAAAAAAATGTTGAGATCAACAGTTTCACCAAAAAGTCGCCTCTTCCTTGAGGAAGAGGGAAAAAGGAAGGCTTGGGTGGCAGTAGTTTCCATGCGAGAATTTCATTCCTCGTGTTCCCCACCCTCCACGGAGTTCAACGGAGGGACACCCCACTGAGGTGCTAGGGTTGACACGGGGATATAGCGGGGACACGTAGGGTTCTTTAATGTTGCCTTAACGCCGCCGACCAGCGAGAAGGAACCCCTGCGCGCCCCCCTCACAATGGAGTTCAATCGAAGACCTAGTCCGAGCCGATTGGTCGGAGGTGGGTTAGCCCCCGATCGCCCGTCTAGAAGAGGCCGGGGCCAAAGCGAGCGTGTTTGGGCACATCTGAGAATGCATGCAGCAGTTCCTCCACTCAGCAGGATACCCATTCCCTCCGACACGGGTCGCCATACACGGCAAACACATGGGTGAACGTTCAGCACACAGAGAAGGACAATAATGAAGATAAAAGCGATAAAAGTGAAAAACTACGAATATAGGATAAAAGAAAAGGAAAAGAAATCCTTGAGAGCCTTCTCTGCATCCCACCGTCAGGACGTGAACAGACTCATTTTGACAGCAAATTGTTTAATTTGTTGTTCAAAGGCTTCTCCTAAAAAACAATTTTTCTTTGTCCGAGTTTCAAGAAATCCAAAAATATATTCGAGTTGTCAGGTTATGGTTGAAATTTAAATTAAGTTGAAAATTTATAAACACCACTGTATATACTGCTCCTGAACCTCCACTCGGTTTTGAGGATTGGGAGAGTAAGGAACTGGCGGATACATGCAGTAATTACAGAGTGTAAAATTAAGCCACCATGGAGAAATGCGAAAACAGTACCTGGTTGCATGTCTGTTTCGAGAAGGCTGCTTTGAATAGCTTGAAATTTCTTCGCTCTGAAAGAAACAACATATATACATACAATGACTTATGTTATATATTTGAAATTGTTTTAAAATTGTTAAAACACAACATTTTTGAAATCGTTAAAATTATATCTCAGTTTTTTGACAAAATTGTTGTTGAAGAAGTCTAAAATTAAATAGAAATCATGAATGGAACATTTAAATATTCAGTTTTTATACCTACTAAATTACATAAATAGCTATCATTACTCTTCATATTACATTTAGAGAGATAATTGTACGAGTTGGTCCCATTTATATTCACGTATATCTGAAACATAGTGTAAATATTTGTTTTCTAAAGTTCAAAACATATTCTGAAAACCATTTAAAATTTAAATTAGCATAATATATGATAATGTATTCATGAGATTCGTAATGCACGCAGAGCAATAAAATTTTAGAATAACATTGCATAGAATTGTATATAATTGAAATTTAATCTGCATAAGCGATGTATACACTGTATGAAGTGGCACGTTCTGTTCTGGAACTTCTTCTTTCTCTCTCTCCTCATAAATTGTCTTTGAGTATTTTGAGAGTTAGAAATATAAATACAATGTAACATAAAATATTCTTATTTACGCTTTCTAACATCGCGAAATCGTATCCTTCTTTAAGTGTGTCACAGGACAGATTTTCACTCCACGACATAAACACCCTTTTCAGTCTGATACATAACTCTGCTGCCTTCTATTTATTTGACCTACGAGACACCGAGAATGTTCTCGATAATAGGTTGAGTCTTTTTCTGGAGGTATCTACACTGTTCAACTTCTAGAATCTTCTATGCTCCAACAACACTCTGTTGTGTAAGTGTAGAGAGATATAAACCATTTTCCACAAAGCCGGGATATTCATAAAGTAAAATAAAACCTCTCTATAAACTTCTCTCCGAAATAATTAATCGCAAACACCTTTATAGTAGACTAATTTATTGTACCAAAATCACAAACAAAAGATATATTTATTAATAATGAATTTAAAAATTATTTCTATATGAAAACTACAGAAAAATATCAACAAGTAAAGCACAAAAATTAAAAATACATTTGTTTGTTGTCAAAATATAAGTATTTTGCTAATTCATTATTAATATCTGGTGACTGAAACAAGTCCAAACGTTGTGTTTGTGATTCTGATAGAATGAACAAGTCTACTATAAAGGTTGCAACACTGATAAATTATCATTTGCATAACGTAAGACAAAAACGATATATATGTTAAATGATATAACTCATTTTTTAACAGACAGTATATCACAAATTTTATAGTTCACGTTGATATAAACGTAGAGATCTCTTTTCCGGTGATAATCAGGTTTTCAGTTTAAACCTCACGTGAATTATTTAATTAGTGAAATAAAGTATATATGAAAAATGTGGGTCACAATAATTACCAATCACCTAATCAGACGGATATACAGGGCGTTATAATTATCACCGAAATTGCCATAAAATTCACGTGAGAACCCAATGGCAATCAAGGAGAGGATCAATCAAGGAGAGGAATGTTCTAATCTCGATCTCTGTGAGAAAGGGATGATGACTTCCACGTGTGATTGGTTCCTTTGGTCTTTCACAAGGCTTTAATCGAATACGACATCAGACAGGCAAATTGCCTGTAATGGGAGACGAATCCGATCCAGTATTGGTCTCATTACCGCTAGTAGATTCCTTTGAAGCGATCTCTTGCTAAGCCTATTGTCTCCTTTCTACCCTCTCTTCTCTGCCATACTTATATTTCCTTAGATTTCGAAACCTTCATTTTCACCGAACTTAGCACAATAATTTGTTCATTTAATATTTTCATACAGAATGTAAATGATTTATTACTTTCATATTTCAAGGCCAAGAAAAAAGATACTAAAAGTATATCCAAACACTCATGTATCATTTAGAAATGTTCGCGATTGATGGTAATTTCGTAAGTTACAGCATCAGATTTCACGTACAATTCTACGTCTATTTACCTTGATTTGTATTTCAATAGGGTTACGAAGCCACACATTTCTACAAAAACAATATTTTAGTGTGAGTATCTGCAATTGTGGGAAAATATTGAAAAGATGATTGTTACTACCCCATTATAATATCTCTTCCCAGCAATATAACATATTCATATTATTCCCAATATTCCAATATACTTCATACGCTTCAAAGCCGCTTTAGAATCTAGAACAAGTAAAATGGAAGGCTGATACGAACTGACGATGATGATACTGATGACGATGAAATAAAATTAATTTAATGTTTTATTTGTAACCATCAATTACAGGTTTCGGATAGTAAAAACGCACAGCTGTATATTTATGTAAAATCTTAATTTATAATTTTTAACTTACTATTTGTCAGTTTTCAGCTAAAAGCAGTTATATTTAAGTTAATTTCTTTACTAACGTCATGGAGCGATTGTTTCACTTTTTTTTCTCGAAAGGTCTGCGCTCGACTCTGACATCGAAGTGATGCAATACATGTTGTTTTGCTTCAGTTAGCCACGTATACTGGCAAAAGTGGCTAACTTAAATTGCAATCAGTATTTTGTAAGTTTATTGTACACATTTTTGAAAAAGAATAAATTCATATTATTATTATAACTATATCAGAAAATAATTTTCGTAGTTGTAACTGATAATGTATAAGGTTTACCAAGACGACATTAATTTTATAATTTAAAGAGTTCTTACCAAATAAAAAGAGAAGAACAAGTATCATCACGTTAAGGCCTTCAGTTACTTCACTCTATCAAGTTATACGAGTGCAACGAAACATACCATGTCTTCAATACCGATCCTGGAGAATATTTTAAGCAATGTCGTGTAGTGTCTGGTGAATATTTTAAGCAAATATGTAGTGTCAATGTTTAAAAAAATTGTAAAATTTTCTTTAAGTTCATGTAAATAAATAATAAAATAAATTTATTGTCAAAAAAGCAGTTACAATCTGCGTATGACCACGTGGAGGACAATAAACTAATGTACTCTCCGGAAGTAAGCAAGGGACCATCCCATCAATTCCGATCAAGGGACCTAACTCAGAGGCAGATTCAAAAATTGAAGCAAAAATTCCAATATAAGATAAAAAGTTAGCTACTTAGTAAAATGTTATAATACTAATAGAATGTCACTATGTTTGTAATTTAACACGAAAATTTCATTTTACTTGTACAAATTATTATCGAACTATAGATTATTCTGAGTATAGTGTTTAAAAATCATAAGAATTGAAAAAACACTAAATTTTCCATGTTTCAACACCACGTTTGGTTGTTATTAAAAAAAAACGTACAACACCAAAGTTGATAAACGTATATAAAAGTTTTATATATTACTTTATCGTTGCAGATAAGGTTGAGAGGAAGAAACGGAGACTTTAAGACGAATTAAATATAGCAGGATAGTCTTGTCTACATCTCAAATTAAGTACTTCATATTACAAGATTCACAACATTTGTTACTTTTCCGTTTTCAATAATTTTTTTCAGTTCCTTTAATTTCACTTATTAAAAAGAGTTGCTTTTTTCTTATCTTTTTACCCGGGTTTTGTTTTACTTCTCATTTTATTTTAATTGTATCGATTTTTTATTTTATTTTATGTCTTCCATCTAACCGTGACTTGGGTAAGGGAATTTGGAAGGACAGATGTTGGGTTGCTAGGGATCGTATGGTACCAAATCGATTTTTTTTGCAGTAGAAGACGGAAACCCCAGCTGAAGACCTTTCCAAGTTCGGCCGAGCAGGTTTTGAACCAACGCTCTACCGCTCAACGACATTGAGGTAGCGAACACAACCACTAGATCACCGCTGTCGGTGGTGGATCTTTTGCGATTCCAAATTAATGTTTGTTTAAACCATTGTTCATTATTGATCTAATTTCATGACTCAATTTCCCCTCAGAAACACTTCGCAGATCTCATCCAATTGCTATTTTTATTTTTATTTTCATGCAAATAAGGCTGTTTTATCATATGTGCCGACATTTAAAAGTAATCCTTCCCCACCTGTGTGTCAACTCTATTCCTACATACTGACGCACTATGACTATACTATTCTTGAATCATATCAAGTCTTGCGGTTTTAATATATATATTTACGCTACTTCAGAGGAGGCCATAATATTCCTTTTTCATATTCAGATTATAGAATATAGAGAGAGCCGTTCCAGAACTCAGTTAATAAAAAAACCGATGTAAATATTAGAAGAAGAATTCTCATATCAGTCCTATTTATTTTCAAAATCAAAATTCCTCATTATCTTAATCCAATTTATTGATTTATTTTAAAGAAAATACATTTCTTCCAATTTTAATTTTACTATCAAATATAATTTTATATTTCTATAATTAATTCTCTTACTGTCGTTTAATTTAATGAAAAGAAACAGAAATTACTTTGAATTTTAAAGATTACTTAAGTTGTTTTTTTCACATTTGCAAATGAGGACTAACCTTAAACATAATGAATGTTTGAACGTATAGAAGCATTTTCAATGGCTCGTTCCTTCAGCGTGTGGATTGAAAGAAAAGAGAAGTACGAGGTGAGAATCACAGAAACTTTTGTGTTGTGCGTAGCGCTTTTGTTGGCGAATCCCAATGTTTCCAGGGCTTTCATTCAGTCCCTTTGTTAACAGATCCGGACTCGCGAGAGTATGTTCAATCTGTCTTTAAGGGAGGATAGTTTCCTCGCGTTCTGAAGTCACTTCGAGGAAGTCGTTGAATTGGTACTGTGTATGAAAATCCGCTTTTGAATAAACGCAGGATGTTTGGATTTGTGTAATTCTTGGAAGTATTAATGTTCATCGGTAGGTGGTTTCTTCATACTTTTAGGGGCTCAGTTTTCTTTCATCTTTTTATTAAAAATTCAAAATCGTACGATCTCATCTCATGTAGCCACCAGTATTTTTAAACGAGAATCGAAAAAAAATTTCTTTAAATTTTCCTTTAAAAAGGTTTTAGGTTTGACTTAGGAAATTTTTAACATCAATTTTTACGTATTCTTTTAATAGATTTTCATTGCCACCAAAATACTTTTTCCACACAGAACTTGTTTTCTCTAACATTATATAATACTATATGTGAGTGTTCATATTTTTATAATATATTCGTTTATAATTAGCACCATTGTTTTTCTCAGATAGAACCAGAAATCCGTCGAATTAAATAAAATAATAGCGATAGTAATAATGATAGATTTACAACAACGAAAGTGAAATTAATAAAAATTGTCATACAATTGGTTGCCAATAGTTAAAAACAGATATAAAGCATACGATCATCCCATGCAGAGAACAAAAGCCATACAAGGAAAAATCACACTATACAGGGAACAAAACATAAAATTCACACAAAACAAATTAATCGTTAGTTCTTCATATTTACGGCGAGTTTGTACTTTTTTGGTGGGATTTTACGGTTCTTCGACATCAAAGGTCATTGGAGCCCGAAAAACTTGTACAGGTAGGGAAAATGCAGTTACGCACTAGGGAGAGCCAACACGAATCTCCACGCGTGTGGGACTCGCCAAATGATTCAACAATACCCACTAAAAACCCTCCTGAATTACAACATACCAAAAACATATCTCAAACATTGAGGACAAAAATGAGGGGGCGATAAAAAATGAGGGGGGACAAAGAATGAGGGGTAGGACAAAATATTAGGGGTAGAACAAAAAATGAGGAAAATTAAAGATACACTAGTCCTAATAGCGTCGGGATCGAAAAGAACAAGGAAGGTCAGGAAAGAGAAAGGAAGGAGTCTGGCACAAGTAAGTGGAAGTAATGCCAGACAGCTCGGGGCCCCGTGTCTGTCAAACACTTACTTACTAGATGTAAGTCCCATGGGGGGGGGGCGAGTTTTTACTGAAAGTGCGCCATTATGGGGATGTGACATTTGGTGGAGATCAAGTTAACATACCTATGAAACCAAGGCACGACCCTGTTTATGGACCTGTCATAGTTAGTAGAATCAGCATCATTAATGAATTAAATTTTTACTAGAAATTACTACTGATTCGATAATGCTATTTGTGCTTAGTCATAGAACTCACACGAGTTAGGTGACGAGAATGCAGATGAAATTAAATATAGCATTATTTTAACTCGAAATTATTTAATTTACACGAGAAAGTCAAAATGAGCATTTAAATTACTATTCTTCCTGTTATCTTCATATTTATATTTCTCTCCAAAACAAAAACAAACTCAATAATATTCTTTTAACCATCGTTATCGAATACTTTCATTCTGATGAATTTACTGAGAATTTAATTTCAATAAAATTTGTACCATAAAATATATAATTTTTCTTTTGTGTGTCCGTTTTGTCTTCAATTTTGATACTGGTACTGAAATTGCACATTCAAATTCAGTTTTACGGTATATTCTTCCATTTGGGTCTAGTATTTCGATTGTGGGATTCCGGCCCATAGTTTTTAAATGGTACTCAGTTCATTGTCGATTCTGATACTTAATTGAGACTTCAAATTTGAATCAGTGTATACAACAAGCTTTCGTTTAACGTCACGTGTTGTTTTGTTGAAAGCTTGCATGTAACTTTGAACCAGCTCCCATTGACTGAAATTAGGTAGGTCTGTCAACAATGCAATATTAGGATGTCTAGCACAAATGAAAACTTTTTTTAAAGCTTTTTTTACTAATAATTTTATTATAACACATATTGTCAACAATGTGATGAAGTAAATTTTTCTCTCTTCGAATACTAAATAAATTAATCTTGTCAGCTCCTCTTTTACTGAGTAGATCCATGTTGGGAGAGTTTTCCATGACACCAACCAGCGCCCTCTGGAAAAAAAGAAGCGTTCGGGGAGACCTTTGGTTGCGCTCTGGAAATATCGCCGTCATCTGTTTACGCTGCGGTCGCATTTGTTTCGCTGTGCGTCCGTCAGAGCGCGACGGCAGCACCGCAGCGTTTATCGGGGGATTCCCCCAGGGAAGACACGTGAGTGCCGACGACAGGGAGCAACGCAATGCTGATACAATGCCGTTCCCGTGTTTATACACCTGCTATACTCACCACGTAACTTTATAACATGTCAGTTCATCATAACGCATACTTCTTGAAAATTCAAATTGCATTGCATCACACATACCGATTATATGTTAGATTCACTGAATGAAGAACGTCTGAAAGACTTAAATGATATTTCGAGTATGTTTGTCGTTGCCAAAAGAGTGGAGGATGTTTCTTTAAGTACAATATGTTTTATGATATAATATACAAATTTCATAAACCAAGTCATCCTGAAAAAATCACAAAAAAAACACTTTATGAGTGAACTTGTTTCAAAGCTTCACAATTTTTTGTAAAGTAAAATATCACACATTATATATAATTTTTGAAATCTTACAATAATCAAAATGAGAAAGATACGAAGTCATGGTAGTGATTATATTTAAGTTTGTATGTACATCTTTCTTGCATAACATTTCTCGAATTTGGAAACGTCTGATACTGCCATTCAAATTCTCGTTAGTCTGGCACCAACGCTAGTTTTAGGGATTAAAACTTATGTGAATGAATCTTATATGTTATACATATCATTTTTTGAAATGAAACTCAACAAGAATTTGTAACACGTCAGTTATGTATCAAAAGCTATCTTTTTTACACTCATTGAAATTTCTAAATATTTTAATAGGCATAGATCTCAAGTATGTGAAAGACTTTAAGTTGGCTGCTCACAGATTCCATAAAATATGTCAATCTTTAAAGAATGGAAGGTGGATATTTAATGACAGGACTACTTTCAGGAGGTGATTTCTGACTGGAACTTTTCTCTTTCTAAAAGTTAATATCAACATTTGTCTGGAAATGCTCTGTGAGTCTGCAAGTAAGCAATTAGAACTGGTGCATTGCAATACATGGTACTAATTTATTAATTAGCATTATTATTTATCTATTGTATTGGCCATGTCGATGGCATTGATTAACAACTTAAATTTTACTTGTGGGGTCACCTGAAAAAAGTTGTTAATGATGAATCATTTGCTGATTTGCAGAACAAAGAGTACGCCAGAAAACGTGAGTTCTGCCGCCTGCCCAGAGATCTAAATTGCGATAACGGCTTCTGATATCAGATAGCAGGAAGGGTTCACAATTTTTTTTCCTGGTCTCTACGTCCTCGAGTTCCGTCGGTTTCCGAGAAATAAAACTAAGTTTGTGGTGGGAATAAAGAAATTTTTTTAAGACAAAGCATTATATACAGTAAAAATTATTTACGAAATTATAAGAGGGAAACAAAAATCAAATACAGAAAAATAAAAATGTACAACTTTCGATTTTTCGGTGAATACTTTGTTATGACGTTAATGCAACATAGTGCATTACCTCCACGTTCATTACAAAGAAAGTCAGAGGTAATATATTAAGTCTTCACTCGTTTTGAGATTTCCCGAACAATCTATTCCGTCCTGTCCTGATAGCCTATTGGCCAACCCTATCGTTACAGGCGTGCTTTCTTGCCCGTACGAGCTCACTTTCATATCCCTAACATGCGAAAGAGCAAAGCAATACGTGATGCGACGTGTGGAAGCTCGCAATGCACTTTAATGGTGGTTACTTTGAATATATATTGTAACAAGTAAACACTAAAACCATGTAATGTGTAATTTAATGTTCCAGTACTATTTTGTTCATCGCGGACTAACCGTCTAGTTCCATATACATGTGATATACACTTTTTTGTTCCTATTTCTGTCAGGAGTCACCCCTGACGTTTGTTCCATTATTTAACATTCAGTTTGTATGTCTCACTTGACACAGCTTACAAAATAGCCTATAGTGTTTCCTTATCATGGGAGTGGGAAAGGAATGCTAACCTAAGGGGAAAGAGAATTAAAGAATAATGTAGTAAAATAACGAAGGAAAATAATCCTGACTTGAATATGACACAGTTGAAAATATGGACAACTTAACTTTTATTAATGAACAGTAGTTGTTATTCCGAGAACCGTAGTAGTTTATTTGTGAATAGTAGTTTAGTTTATTGAATAAGCGATATGTACTTTTATGTAGACTTTTAACCATAATTAGACTTTCTTCAACTTTGACGTTGCGCAGCACACTGAGAACTCCTTTTTCCGTTTCTACAAGTAACCAATGAGTTTATTTAGTTGAAATTGCAACTTAACAAGACAGAAAAAAAAATTAGCTCAACTTTTTTTCTGTTTCTTTAACACACCTTTATAACACCAAATGTCTTCGACATCATTCAGAATGACAGAAGTCCACTTATACCGTACGAACTAATGAGGTTTTGTCGCAATATAGTAAGTCTTAAACAAACCATTTAAAATATATCCTGTATATTGTTGGACGGAAGAGCAGACCTTAAGGTGTGAGTCTCACATAATAATTATAGGAATCAACGCAGAGCTTATTTCACACGAATTATAAATTAATCAGTACATTCTTTGTCAAGATTTAGTTCAATTTTTTCTGACTTGAACCATATATCCGATTGGAGATTTGCCTTAAGAAACGCAATAAAGTTAGCATTGTATTTTAATAAGAGTATGCAATATACAGAGCGTAAGAATTCCCGTCTACGACATAACGAGACGACCTCGTAGCATGGGCATGTAAGGTGTTAGTCAAGAATACATCGTTCTTGAAACTTACAATAATATTATCTACTCTGTTTATATTAAAATAGTACGTAATACAGTAATTAGTTAATTATGGTGTATTAATAAGTACGAATCATGAATTGAACTTCATAAGTTGAAATGATATTTCAAAAATGATATTTTGTTTGAACGGAGTTTTCGTTGAACAACTTTCTTAATTGTTCTGATATACATGGTACATTAAGTACAATTCTTTTCTGTATTAAATTTGCAACATATGCAATGGCTTTTTATATAAATTCCATTGAAAAACTATTTAAAACCGTCTCTTCAGAGGTTTTATACGTAAGAATCGATACGACTTCAAGGTAGTTTTATTCACAAACTTGCTGAACCACCCAGTGTTATCCTGAATTTGAAAAAGAAATTTAATATGTGAATCATCATTGGACATCCAAATTTTTAAAACAATTCACGAATAAAACATAAACAATTTTTTTTAATTATTTCCGTTGCTTAACAAACATTCAAAGCATTTCATCAACGTTCAACGAAAAATTGATACTGTAAATTTGTATATTTTACCGTACAGAACCCCCCCCCCCTTCCCAGAGGACTTACNTCTTACCTCGTGAGGAACATGCAAGCATTCGACAGGCGTTTGTGTTTTCAAGCCAACATTTTTGGCTTCCCATTTTCTACTAATCTAAAGTATGAAGAAAAGTTGAAGTGCAACATAATAAAACACCCCACGTGACTTACATCTAGTAAGTAGGTGTTTGGCAAACACGGGGCCCCGAGATGAGTCTGGCATTGCTTCCACTTACTTGTGCTAGACTCCTTCCTTTCTCTTTCCTGACCTTCCTTGGTCACCTCTTGTTCTCTTCGATCCCAACGCTAGGGTGCCTTTCATTTTCCTCTTTCGTTATTTTATTTTATTTTTATTTTTGTAATGTTTTGAGATATGTTGATATTTGAGTTTTGTGTAGTAATTCAGGAGGGTTTTGAATGGGTATGGTTGAGATGTTCGGCGAGTCCCACAAGCAGGGAGAGTCATGTTGGCTCTCCCTAGTGCGTAACTGCATTATCCCTACCTGTACAAGTTTTTAGGGCTCTAATGACCTAGATGTCGACGAGCCGTAAAGCCCCACAAAAAAACAACAAAAAACGTCCAGACACAGAGGGTATCATCTCTCAACAGGTCTCGGTGTGTTAACTCATGTTTCCTGGGTTTCTTATATCATATTCTAAATTCATATGTTAGTTTCCATTTTCCTCTCCGTTCGTTTTATTAAATTTTCACGTTTGTTTATTACAAGAATTAAATACCGAGAAGAAAACCATAAAAATACTCAAAGTTTTCAGTATTGTATGTTATCTAATATGTAATAATTACGAATTATTTTAAAATCCCGAGAAAAGAAAAATATATTTTCCGCAGAAAGCGCTTAATAAACAAAGCACATAGGTACCTCTGAATTCTTTGGTTTTCATTTCACTTTTAGATTTTCTTCCTGGCATTAAATTTACTAGGAAGCAATGTTCTTCACAGACATTATATAATTTGGTTTCGACGATTGCTTTCTGTCTCGTAAATTATACTTTCTGTGGATAGTCCGCCTCACGTAACACAAGTGAACTGGTTAACGTTATCGTAGCACTTGTAAGAAGGTTGTAAACGTAGTATGGCAGTTTTTTGTAAGCGATTTGAACTAGATTGATTTTACATTCCAAAATGACGGCGTAGTCCAATATGACGCAACGAATTGTTGAGGACAGTGTGAATTCTTTTTTTCTGCATCTCCTGGAAATATTTTTAACGTCATTCATTTGTTAGTGTATCCAAAATCTGATGTTGCTACTTTTGTTTTTAATATGTTTTCCGCAATAAACATCCCTTACTTCAGTACTGCCTTTGCATTACAGACAATTTAGTTTCTTGTTAAGCATTTTAAGGTAGACCAATCCATATCAATTTCCTAACAGGTATGATACCTGACTTCACTTCTGAAGCCACGTATATTTTCAAGGAATTTTTTGTTTTCAATAGAGCTTTAGGGCCCGCCAACATCAAGGACATTAGAACACTAAAGCCAAGGCATCTTAAAATTGTACTATCTGTAATATGACAGATCTGATTGAACGCTAATCTTATAATACTATTTAAATGTACATTCACAATGATATTTAAAAAAATGTGAGATTCACTTTTGGCAATCAGAAGATATTTTAGATACAAATGAATATATTAATTACAAAGTTTATTGAACATAGTACAAACTCATTGAAATGTACACACATAATACAATGTTCCCGGTTCAAAAGTTAGAAGACGTCGGAGTTTTATTTTTTCGCAGGGAATACATAATATTACCCGACTTTACTAATTATGATTTAAAATATCAACATGGAAATTTACTCCTGAATTGTTGTACTGGATACCTGTCTGTGACATTTAAATGATTGCCCAGTAATTCTTCAGTGAAAACATTGGGAATTTTTTGCATTACCAGCCGATAAGGTAAATATATTTGTTTACCTTAAAATAATCGCAAAATATGCCATTTTTTACTTTGTGTAAATCGTTGTGAGAATGCTATTGATAAGTTTTGGATAGGCATACCTTAAAGTGTCCCGTTATTTATCCAACGAGTATTTTAGAATAATATTGTGAAACGAGCTTTTTGTGATGTAATTTAATGACGATACAGAATTTAGGACTACTCCACAAAAGAGAGACAATCTATTTTGAAACTTTGTTTATACTAGCCTTTCTACAGCTAAAAATTCATTCATTGTGTTGTATTTTGAGAGAACGGTTCAAATAAATGAAATAAATTTGGTATTCTATTTGTTACCTTTCTTTTATCTACTATTTACACATCGTTTGTTCTTCTTTTTTCGAACCGTTCCGTGTCCTGTGTCTCTTTACTGTGACCAATTGCACAATATTTTTACTGCTTCTAGCGAAAAAGTGGGTCATTAATTCGTTTTATCGGTGTTGGACTCTACGCATTCATCGCTTGTCATTGTTATTGTACTTGAGCAATTTCTTTTCTCTGCGTCACCTGGAATTTTTCAACATGATTTTTCCTCGTGATACATCCCTGTCTATGGGCAACGTATTTACTGACCCTATATCACTTGTCAGAAACGAAAACATATATTCAAAAATAAAGTTACTGAACATGAGCCACTAAACCACTACAAAATCCAGAATTGCTCAGCGTAAGAGCCTCCACACAAGTGTAATACAACTGATTGGAAAACAAGAAAGTTCTGCCAGTTAATCCTGAACATTCATCAGGAGGATCATCGAAATTAAAGTCTACGAATAACTCAAGTCTTTTCTCTGTACTAATTTTATTCAGTAGAGCAGACATCAAACATAATTAAGGGGAATGTAGGAAGAAGGAAAGTTTGGAATCACAAATTATCGAGAAGAGTGAAATGAAAGTATGAACGACACCAGGTAAATTAGGTTTAAAAACAGTAAACTGATTTGAGTGAATAAGCTACTAATATTTATTTAATATACTAAGAAATACGACCTTCTTTGTAGATTTGTAATGCTTTTAATCTTAAGTAAGATCGTATTTCTAAATGTAGTAAATATCAAAGTGGATGAAATTAATTTCTAGTAATATTTATTTTTCATTATCTAACCCCATCCTGGCCCGGGTTTTTCTCCGGTTTTCCTTGGGGTAGAGGCGGATTAATCATACAGGTTCTCTAGGCTTTGTCTAGGGGCGGGTCTATTGTAACAATAAATCGTGAATTTAGTGTTATTTCAATTCTTTTGATTTTTAAGCACTATACTCAGAATAATCTATAGTTCGATAATAACTTACATGTAATTTTTTGCTTAAAATTACAAACATATTGACATTCTATTAGTATTATAACTCGCAGCTAACTTTTTATCTTATCTAGGAATTTTTGCTGAAATTTTTGAATCCGCCTCTGCCTTAGGGCCCTTGATCGGAATTGATGGGATGGTCCCTTGCTTGCTTCCGGAGAGTAAATTAGTTTTTTTTCCCCCCACGTGGTCATACGCAGTTTGTACTGTTTTTTGACAATAAATTTATTTATTTATTTAACGTACACAGCAGATCATATATTCATACGGACCAAAACAACAGGTACAGTATTTTTTAAAGTAGGTGAGGTGTTGTAACGACCTAAATTCATAACATTTTCAAGTTTTCATACCAATACTTGAACGTATATTGCTTTTTGAACAAGAGAGATTCCACCCACCCGATAAAAACGAGGGAACGACCTTGAATAACATATTTGATACTTAACTGTGTTCAAGAAAATAATAATTAAATGAATTATTACCGAACTATTTTTATTATTACGAATGTGTTAAATGTTAAATTCGCGTCTGCCTACCAGAGAGCATAATAAATTTATTGTCAAAAAACAGTACAAGCTGCGTATGACCACGTGAAGGACAATAAACTAATTTACTCTCCGGAAGCAAGCAAGGGACCATCCCATCAATTCCGATCAAGGGCCCTAAGGC
>NNCF01131975.1:58138-68258 GCA_002313205.1 Laupala kohalensis
GTGTTCGTGAACGAGACTGTTTCGTATAAAGCAAGGGTGGTGCTTCCGTAATTCGGTCTTAACAAACAAGACCGTTTCATAAATATAAATGCAGGGAAGTGTTAAGATATTTAATTTCTTGAATAAAGATTTACAAGAGTTTCGGGGGTGAGATTTACCAATTATCCAAACTATCCTCTTCTGAATTCTGAAAGTTTGAATACTCTGACCGGAATTACTTCAGAAGGTAATGCCGTAACGTAAATGGGAGTAAACGTTTACAAAATATACACAACGGGAATTACGTGGACTAACTGCGTTAACTAAGATTCGGAATGTGTAACACAATTTGCTTAATTGGGAATTAAGATTGTTAACGTGATAATTCCATTTGAAGTTGTCTTGAATATGGAGACCTGAGAATTTTGTATTCGTAACTTTTTTTAATTGTGTTCCGTTCAAAGAAAGAGAAACCTGGGGTAAAGATTTTGTATTACTATTGTGAAATGACATAGACACTGTTTTGTCAGTGTTTACAATGAGACGATTTGCATGGAACCAATTCGAAAAGTTAGACAAAACTTTTTGACCATTGGCGTGTTTACATAGTAAATTAGTGTCATCAGCAAAAATAACCATTTTGTAATGTGATGTGGATTTTGACATGTCGTTCACATACAATAAAAACAGTATAGGACCAAGAATTGAACCTTGGGGTACTCCGCAAGTAAGTGGCTATGTTTCTGAAAGACAACGTTGAAGTATTTTATTTTTAGTATAGGATATTTCTACCTGTTGATATCTATCTTTTAAATAAGAAGTTAGCCATTGATGTGGAAGTCCACGAATGCCTAATGAATGTAATTTGGAAAGGAGAATTTCGTGATCGATGTCATCGAATGCTTTGGATAAGTCAAGAAAAACATCCTGAGGATTTTCTGCACGCTCAAGAGATGTGGTAACATCGTTTAAGAAGGAAAATATGGTGCTTGTAGTGGAAAAGGATTTCCGAAAACCGTGTTGATCGTCAGAGAGAATGTTATTTCTTGATAAAAAATCTAGAAGACACTTATAGAATATTTTTTCTAGGATTTTTGAGAAAGTCGGTAGTAGAGATATTGGTCGGTAATTTCCAATATTAAGTTTGTCTCCTTTCTTGTGTAAAGGTTTCACTTTAGCTCTCTTAAATATGTTGAGAAACACCCCTTCCGATAAAGAACTATTAAAATTATTTACGAGTGGGTTTAATAAAGCATGGGACGAAAATTTAACAATAAACTCGGGTATATTATCTATGCCTGTTCAAAATTTGTTTTTTATTGCGCTGA
Organism: Laupala kohalensis; assembly: GCA_002313205.1. Lineage (NCBI taxonomy): Eukaryota > Metazoa > Arthropoda > Insecta > Orthoptera > Trigonidiidae > Laupala > Laupala kohalensis. The sequence continues at coordinate 59,446 of NNCF01131975.1, forward strand.
TGATTTCCATTATTTCACTGGCGTTAGTTTTGGAAGTGAACATAGAATTAAGTACGTGGGTGGATATAATTGGAGGACACTGATTTGGATATATTGAGTTCGTTGTTTTACCAACTTCTGAGAAGTAAAAATTAAACAAACTTGGGATGTCCTGAGGATTTGATTCGATTTTGCCATCGTTTAGTAAAGAAACATTTTCTTCGCGATTTTCAGAAGTTGACGTGTAATTGTTAACAATATTCCACATGGATTTCATCCAGTTGTTCGATTTTAGTATATGCCTGTCGTTTTCCATAACTTTAGCTGCATAGACTACTTTTCGGAGAATAGTCTTATATTTACGAAAATAATTATGGAATTCGGGTGGTTGGTTATAGCGTTTTGAAAGATAATATAAACGGCGTTTGTTTTTTGAAGACATCCTTATCCCTTGGGTGATCCGTCTATTGTATTTCTTTGTGTTAATTAACTTGCATTTTACGGGAAAGCTAGAATTGTAATGTTTTAGGAATATTGAGATAAATACATTGAATTTGTAGTCGTTGTTTTGGCAATTGTAAACATCTTTCCATGTTTCTTCACGCAAATAATTTATAAACGTGGATTGATTTTTGTCTTTAAACTCTCTTGTAAATTTGTAAAGTATTTTAAGAGGTTTTAGTTTATTATTAATTGTCAATACTTGAGCAAGGTGATCACTAGTTTGTAGCAAGGTGATCACTAGTGAGTAAATTAGTTTCTTGTCCTTCACATGGTCATACGCAAATTTTTACTACTTTTTTGACAATAAAGTTTATTTATTTATTATTACTGACTGAAAAGAAAACGGACGATCAGATAAGCATTGGAAATTTTCTTATATTACTATTATTTCAATTGTCGGTCCGTAGTGGTAAAATTGCTAAATTGTTGTATTTGTAAATGGGAAATGTAGCGTGCTATTGAAGCTTATCTACAGGGAGCGATAGGAGTTAGGAGTTGGGTAGGCCATTGTTAGTAGGTGGGCCGGTTAGCTGAGTAATTTAAAGTACAAATTATGAAAATAATGTGACTTCATTTATAAATCTGTTTTTAATATTATTATAAATTTAATATACTAATATAATTAAATATTAATATATAATAAATTTATAAACCCTGATGAACTAATAAAGTATATAATAACATTTAATAAATTTATATACTCTAGTAATAATATATACGCATGTATAGATATATAACAAATTTATATACCCCTAATAAATTAATAACTTGGCCCACGTGGAGGGGTTATTAGAAGTAGTTAGTAATACTAGGAGGAGCTGGGTAGGAGAAGGAAGGTTTGCTTTTCAGTAGTCACAGCAATATGAACCGGGACATTAATGTAAAAAGCTACAAATTTTCTGTCCCCATCGGGAATTGATCCTAAGATGACTTCGTGATGAGCGACAACACTACCACCTGCGCTACCGCTGGGGCTAGTAGTTAGTTAGTTAGTTAGTTAGTTTACCCGTAGTAGTTAGTTTATTATACAGTTGCGGTTCGCGAAGCTTCCCAACCACATATGTCGTCAGCGGTTAAAACGCCTGAAGATCAATGAAGTAATCATCATATGAACCTAGCAAATTTTGACAGGTTATGTCGGAACACTCCTGTTTCCCAGACCAATTGTCATCATTAGTTGTCAACCAATAGCCATAACTTTCCTGGTAAGTATTTATGAGGTGTGGAAGCTATCACTGGATATTCTTCTCTCAATTATGTCAACGATTTTTTATTGATTCTTAACAAAATAATCATTTTAATACATCTGAAAGAATATTGGTGAAAGAAAAGAAATGTAAGCATAAGGTACACCGGGTTCATTCAATATTAAATCAAGTATATTTATTACTACCTAATATAAATTATTTCTGAATCATTGATTTTTTGTTTGTGTTATATCCAACAGAGCTTTTACAAAATTTCAATTTTAATTTTATTTAGATTAGATTATGTAAGGTGTAGAAGTGTGGACAACCTCTCCGGTTCGCACATTTTCTCTATTTTAGAAGATCAATGAAAAACGTCTTCCAACAAACACGTCGATAAGCATTTACATCTCTGTTTCTGATTTCATCGTGTTTTGCCACACGAATTTCGGGCTTAGTTTACCCAAAGTTTTCCAGATGAATTCCAAATCGATATTCATTTCTCCCCGCAAACAACCTCTTTAGCTTTTACCCAGGAATGGAATATTCATGTTGACCAAATTTCGTGTTCGATGGTAGAGATTAGATTTTTACGTTTCATGTGAGATAAAAGATGTTTGTCATGGTGCTTCCAAAGCTACCTAAAATTTAGATAACTAAACAAATTTTTGAAACGAATCTAAAGCATCAAAATGAAATTTATTTTCTATTAAATATGTAATATTATATATAAGATGTATAGTTGATATTTTACTCTGAAGAAAATTCTTACATCAGATATTACTTCATGATTGTTGTAGGTAACGAATGTCAAAGTAGCCGAGCGTTGTCCGAATTGAAATTGGTGCGTTAATCATTCAGCAATTAAGTGACTTCTACTCAGTCACTACCATCCATAGTATTTATAACCTTGTTATATTCTCAGTTAGCAGGTTGAAGGAAATAATTGAAGATATTTCTTCCGGTTCCGTTGGAACACGTTACTGTGGTAATGTGGCTGGGGAAAGGAGTATATAGTGGTTGCTAAATAAAAATCAGTAAATGATCCACCCAGAGTAAAAGTGTAGTTACTGCATTGTGTACTATTTAAATATCTGACTTGTGGTATTATTCAGTACTTTGTACAGTCATAATTTCTATTTGTAAGGGGATTAGTCTTGCTTGCAGATAATAGAATGTACATATATTATGAAAGTATCGTTATATTGTTAACTAAATGATTATAAACTTGTGTGAATTTCTTCAATTTTGTATTGAATTTGTTTTGTGAAGTCGAGAAGAGCTTTCCATTTTGTTTTTATAAATTGTGAATGATTTGAGTAGTGTATTATTTTATTGGTCACTGTTGTACCGCAACATCAAAGACAATTTTGTGCAGCAGATCCCGTGTACCTTTTACAATGTTAGTTCCGTGAACCTAACATCATGAAACTGGATGTCGAGGTTAGGTAAAGGTATCTTATTCTATTTCATAATTCTGTTGTGTTATTTTGAAAATAAAAATCTACCTATCTATTACGAGAAGGTGTGTTCATTATTGAAGAAAGCTCAGATTTGATACTTTCGAGAGAGGAATTTGAGTTGTATGAAGATTATGTGAGAAAAATTCGAGAAGTTCGGACATGTTAAATTTGACAGTAGATACACCAATCACATCCCAATTCAAGAAAATAATAATGAAAATTATCAAGATTTTTTTGAAGTTTGACGTGAAAGCTTCCACATTGTTATACATATGGTCAACAAAGTGAATAAATTTTTTATCTTAAAAAACATCATATATTAGATTTGCGCCTCCATTCTCTTTTCGTTTTGTCACCTTTTGAAGCAATATTAAATAGAGAAAATTGATGGTAGATATACAGTGTTTAACTAGTTTTCTATTTACTCTAGTAGTTATTTTTTTCTTAAAAAAGTAAGCACAACAAAATATTTTTCTTCTCTAAGTAAACCATTGTTAAATCGTTTGTTGCTATTTTTTTCATGTAAAACGATATTTACTCTGAGATTTTCTTCGAAATTGATTATTCTGTTTAGAAAAATAATATTTTAAAAAACAAGTTGGAGTGAATATAAACGTAGGCTTCCGCGGCCGGAGTCGGTATGAACTTATTTGTCTGGGACAAACAGCGTCTTGAATAATGACCGAAACGTTGGTAGTACGGACAGCACGATGGCCGAAACGTTTGTAGTTTTATCTACTAAGACGCTGTTTGTCCCGGACAAACAAGTTCATAAGTTGGAGTGACATTTAATTCATTTGATTAGTTCAGAATAAACAAACGAATAATTGAAAAAAAAAATTCTATGCAAATATTAAAATGAAACGTATATTTGTGAAGAGGGAATTTATTACCTTCTTACACCGATTAATAATATTGGTATGTGAGGTATTCATTCGTAAAAGAAACAAGGAATAAATTATAAAATTTTCAGTCAAAAGCCTTTTTTCTTTTTTTAGCCTTTTCCAACAGAGTGAAAAATCTGAAAGTATTTTTCAGTTTATCAAGAAGAGGAACGCGATTCAAAAGCAAGGGGAGTTCTCAGATCATTTCTCCTCTTGTATCAAAACGAGGCGGGAAAATGAGGTAGATATTATCCCCCTTAAAAGTATTTTCAGAGAGGGCTATCGCGATTTTGAAGTTCGAAGCCAATTATAAAGGCCGGCGTGGTGTCCTGCCGACAGAGGTCCTTAAATAAAACTAATCTGCACATTGTGCAGGAGCGAATAGCTCGAGCGGTCGCAAAACTTAATCCCAGAGAACCCGCTGATCCTTTGTGCAGATTATTAATTGTTGATGGCGCCTGCAGATCCGATAGAGGGAGCGCGAAGTCGACGTGCTGAGAAGGTAGTTTGAGGTTCCGACCACCAGATCGTACTGATGGCACAGAAAAAGGTGAAAAGAGAAGATTCGAAGTTACGTAGTATATTACTATGATATTTGCAGTTCTCCGACCAAAAACAATGATAGCTACTCATACATTTAATAAGTTTTTTTGTTATTAACGATATTTAATAAATTTTATTTCTCAATATTTTTTTAAAAAGTAACCAGGCGAATTCAATATTTTAATATATCTGTGAAGATTTTCTGGAAACTCACGTGTAATATTATATTAGTGATGGTCGAAAACACGAGACAGTGTGATCAGCTATTCATTGTGTGACATAAATGTGTCAACACTCATTCTATTATCCAATAATTATGGAAAAACGTACGAAATTTACTTACAACTCAACTATCCAGTATAAGTTAATACTTTATTTCTAATACATTACGGAAATAAAATATTAATTAAATTAGATTGCGTACATATTTAACTGTGGATTAAATCTGGTGGAAAAGAATTACTTCATGAGATGGCGAAGGATGATATTCCCTGGATCAAACACACATTATTGATATTTGATTTTATCACGGATCCCATTTTCTAAATCATTACGCGTGATATTTTGTTTTAGTATATGATGAATTAATTATTTGTACCCTCGTGATTTATTATTCCCAAGTATTAATGAGTATTTGTTATCTTGGTTTCTACTTAAATTCCTAATTAAACAAAACAAACAGACACTAGGAACAAAAAAATGACTTGAAACTAATGTTGCTACCTAGTTAAAAGGTAAACCAGCTGTTGTCAAAAATTGTTATAGAAATAACAAATTAGAATTACAGGTATTAAATAATGAGTGTCTTTTATATAATTTTATGAGATCTAAACGTTTTAAACATATGATATAAAGGCAACTTTTTATATGCTGCTCTCTCACATGAAAAAATAATAACTTGAATATTTCGTTATTTTACAAAATTTTTGGGGTCTTAGCGAAAATGTTCTGTACATGAAAACAGATTCCACGGAGCTTCAATCGATTTTTGTCCTCTGTTTGACTCCGGGTGATCTTGTCACTAGCCTCGGTGTATAGAATATGATTTAAGATGATAGTAGAGTGACATGCAACTGCTTTTAAATGTATAGAACATTTTTAATGAAAGAGTAAACAATTATCTATCACCTCTTCTAAAAAAAGTTTGACCTAGCGGAGCTCATATTTGAATAAACACATCTTCAATTTGTTCTGACTCATATGAATAATACTTCTCAATAATTCCTGTGTAATTTGTCATTGAATCGACGTAGCACAGATTTAATATAGAAATGAGAAGAAGGAAATTTGTCTAACCTTTCCAGACAATTCAACAATTCTGACAAGTGATTCAACGTAAACTGTCGCAAAACTCTAATCAAACAAGACATAATTCTTCAAAAATATACTTTCAATTTAAACGGTATAATAAATTATTCGTAGTTTTTAATATATCATGATTCATAAATTATAGTGAATACTTTTAATTTAAATTTATCAGATAATATTATTGAAAGTTTCTTAAAAGATTATGTGCTTAACTAGAACCTGCATGTTAGCGGCTTCTTAGAAAGGTCTCTGATGTAGAATATGATAATGTATTTCAAACGAATATCTAAATTGATAACTAGCAGAAATAAATCAACTATGAGAACTGAACGATCGAAAACTAAATCTAACTAACTTCAAGAATTCTTAAAACTAGGAGTCAATAGTTGGTACAACCGTATGTTGGATGAGACGCAGTTTAAATCTGGACAGTTACATAAACATAAACCGTTTTCTATACATTTTCCTTTTTTATATTTTATGGACAAAAAATACTTTATTGCTGAGGAAAATCGTGACAAAAGCATACCTGATACTGATTTTTCTATCTCTTCAATACTAATCCAAAATAAACCGAAATAATTTAGTGTTTAAATACGTTTTGTTGATATTAATTGAAACATCGTGTTCCCTCTCCTTTTCATTTACCCAGTAGCACTTTGGGAATGGGAGTAACAGCAACAGCTTTGAAATCTGGGCGTGGCGACGACCAGAAGGCTTTGGCGACGCACTTTAGGACACAGGGTCTGCACTGCGCGCCGCTCGCCGCACTACGGGATGGCATTAATTTTCACTTAACGGGACAAACTTCAGTGGATCGAACGCAAGGGCAGCGGCGGTGAGAGCATGGAGGACGCTGGAGGCGTAAGGTGACGCCTGTGGTGCTGGTGGAGGGAGTTGCTTTCGTAGGAGAGAAAGAGAGGTGGGCATAATGGTCACAGTGGTCGAATGGCGGCGACAAATATGTTACATTACATACATGATACAGACGCACCTAAAAGAGAATATAATAAAAAAGCAACATCTTATGCACACACACACGTATTGTTAATATATATGTTTTGTGCAGAATCTGCCCTCGTCCTGCGCGCATTGAGTTGCTCTTCTTAGGTTTCTTACACTGCACATAGCTGGGTAAGTGCGCATTCACAAATTTGGGACGTGTTTTGACAAAGGTGTTGTATTAAGGGAAAAAATGTGGATGAGAATGGTAAGGAGATGGCGATCGAGAAGTGTGGTCGTAATAGTCACGGTAGTTAGATGTCGACAAACATGTTATAGTGAGGATAACAATATGTGATTTACTATACAGAGTGATCAAGATGATAATGGAGTTTGCGGTGACTATATTGAGGTTGGTGGCCTTTATTGTAATGTGGAAATGGTGATTCTATTGGAGATGTAGTTGGAATATGTAATTGTTGTAGACACTTTGTGATATGGCGATGAATGACACGTGTTATTTACCATAAAAAAGTACCTCAGTATAAAGAAACATTTTTTACTACTCTTTTTACCAGTACACTTGAATTTAGTACGTCAAACCTCCATTTCATGAAAAGTTTGTAAAAAAATGGATGATGAGGGAGCGATAGTTTTGATTGTAACAAAGTTGTCGATGGATGTTTAGGAGATGTGAACCCGCAAGAGTGACTGGCTGTGGTAGACCTGTTACAGGAGCACAGCCCTTGAGTGTGCCGACGGACATATCATGCGGAACGATTAATAATGGGACGTGTTGCTTACCACGCGGCATCGAAATTACCTTAGCTGTTTTTAAAAATTTCCACCTATCGAAAAATAATTAATCTCGCATCAGGAAAAATCCACGCGCGTGACATTTCACTTTATCAATATCCAAAAAATAACAAATTCAGGTGATAAGAGCTATGTTGACACAGAGACATAAATAATATGGGCAACAAGTCCTCAAGGGGGATAAATTCCGAGAATTATCCATCCTGCAAACTGTTCTGATTTCACAGGGAAATAAAAGTAATTGAATATCATAACTCATCTTAGAATCCTGATAAATTAAATAACTACTTCGTGAGAATGAATACAAGTTATCATATTGAAATGATAAAAGAATTGAAGTGTCTACGGAAACTATTATCATAAAACAAAAATGTTACATTGTACATCAAACATATTATATAATAATGCGTAATTTTCAGACTTATAATATATATATATATATATATATATATATATATATATATATATATATATATATATATATATATATATAGAGAGAGAGAGAGAGAGAGAGAGAGAGAGAGAGAGAGAGAGGATAATCTTTCGTTAAGGAATGTGGTGGCTGAAAAAGTATGTTCTGAAATAATAAATACATTCTATATCGTAATTATCTACGTCTTAGTATTATGCGAGATGATTTTAGAATGCAATTGAAAGAGCTAAAAAAACAACTAAATTTCTTGAACGATCTTGAAAAGAAAAGTCAGAGCTTTTGTATGATAAAACGTATGCTGAAAATATTTAACTTACACGAAACCTGAGCGTCATAACGCGTTATTCTCAAGTAATTTATCTTCTTCCATCGTTACACCTATACCTTCTCTCTACGTTCTTTGAGCCAACACATAATATACAATGTTAACAGATATTTCAATTAAATAAAAAAATTTATTGTCAAAGTAGCAGATACAAACTGCGTATGAACGCATGGAGGACAATAAGCTAATTTACTATCCGCAAGCAGGCAAGGATCAATTCGGATCAAGGACCCTAAGGAAGATGCGGATTCAAAAATTTCAGCAAACGTTCCTAGCTAAGGTAGAAAGTTAGCTGCAAGTTATAATACATATATAATGTCAATATGTTTGTAATTTAACGCAAATGTGTTTGTAAATTTACATGTACAAGTTATTATCGAACTATAGATTATTTGGGCTCTAATGACCTCGATGTTGACGAGCCCTAAA
>NNCF01131975.1:68385-160758 GCA_002313205.1 Laupala kohalensis
CGGGCCAGGATGGTGCTACAGAATTTATGTACACAACCGTGCCAAAGTTGAGTACACATAAAACTACATTAATATGAGCCATACGGCAACATAATCTTGCAAGAAAATAGTTTTTGAAATTGTTATAAGTTATTTACAAAAATATTATCAGCAATGGCGTGATAAAGAATAAGACGAATTTAACTTTTATTAAAATCAATAAATTCTTTTACAGAGTAGAAGCACTCGTGCAGGAGGTAGTTTTTAACCGCGGATTTGAAGATATTCAATTTCATAATATATTTTATATTCTTGGACAGGGAATTATGTAGAACGATTCCCGAATGATACGGTACTTTTTGGGAAACAGCCTGATGAAAATTTGTTTTTTAATTAGCTGGATGCTCATGACTTCACTGGCGTTAATTTCAGAAGTGAACATAGAATTGGGTACGTGGGTGGTTATAATTGGAGGACATTGATTTGGATATATTGAGTTCGTTATTTTACCTACTTCTGAGAAGTAAGAATTAAACAAATTTGCGATATCCTGAGGATTTGATACGATTTTGCCATCGCCAGAAATATTTTCTTTGCGATTTTCATAAATTGACGTGTAATTTTTAGCAATGTTCCACATGGCTTTCATCCTGTTGTTTGATTTTAGTGGAATTATATAAATTCCATAAAATATAGTAGAATTATATAAATTTAGATTTTTGTAGTTTTATATAAATTCTGCTTGTAATCTAAGGAAAACTGGAGAAAAACCGGGCCAGGATGGGTATTTTATTTATTTGTTGAAAAGTGGTGAGATAATTCTTATGAAAATTCACCGTCAAAGATGAAAAACCAGTACCATACGTGCTAACTAAAGTTATTTTGGGAAAAAGCCAATGAATTTTGATTATCAGCACAGGAAGTTCAAAACATTGCAACGAGAAATAACTATAATTATTTTCGAAGATTGATCCCACCAAATCCGGCTCTGGAATATCAACCAAAAACACTCCACTTTATTATTACTCTAAAATATCAAACATGTTTATAACGCGATTGGGACCTAAAGATCCGTAAAATCCTCCGATATTTCCCATCATTGGAAGGTTGTTCCGCCACGGCAGTTCCTTGCTTGCCGCATCGCAGTTGTTTGACGTGCGGTGGCGCTTCCCTGTCAGACGCAGTGCTGCCAACTTGGCAACTGAAGCCCTTAGAGCACCCACGCGTTCGCGCAGCTGACCGAAATCTCCGACGCCCAGCCGCCGCTGACAGGGTTGCGATAAAGTTCGTGACACGAGAGGAGGCGACGGTGGTTGGTCTCGCCCGCAACCCGACGCCAACACAATAGACTTGTCGCGTTTGATATGGTATCCATGGGTGTCTCTGTTGGATGCAGTGATAGGACGAGGAAACAAAAAAAAATATTATAGGGATAAATAAGACATATAGTGAGCTTGGATAATTCAAATCTTAAGAAACCTTTGAAAAAATTCAAACCATCCAGAATAATCAAATTAAACCTGTTTATTAGATTATTAAACCGATAAAAATGATCCACATCATTGTAGTTTCCAACTTCATTCGTTCAGAAAATACTTTATTTCGAAAAATTATGAAATGTAATAAATAGAAAAGCTAATATAAATGATCAATAATTGTAAAATTTGAGAAACTGCATCAGATAGGACGTTCTGGTAAGCTATGGATGCTGATTGCAAACTGACATAATTTATGAGATAGAGATATTGTGTAAGCTGACTCCGGAATACATCCTTCATTTTACCTCAGTAACATTCATTTCCATTGTGTTTGTTTTAGAAGTTACGATTTAAAAAAGATACGGATTAGAAAATAACGCATATGTATTGAAATTAATGGTTCATATTAACACATCAAAATGATATTCAAGGAAAAGGAAATAAACAAGGATTTATTTAGAAGCATTTTAAAAATAAAATGTTCAACTTTCATATTTTTTCGAGATTAATTGTTGTTCTATTTAAATATCCCATCGTCTTTTATCTTACAACGTTCATAATTTTAGAGAAAATATGTACGACTTAAGGGTAAAGCATGAATTACTTATTGTTTCCATTTACTTAACTAACAACATCTCACGACTATAGTAATTAAATTGAATAAAATGCTACACGATTGTGTATTCTAGTTACTAATAAAATATAAATAGAGAAACGTATGCAAAAAAAATTGTTTATACAATGTGTGTAGACTTCCTTTTAGCAAATAGTGTATATATTATGGTCTTATAACAGTTCAAAACCAATATTTCATTTAAATTATATTATTAGTGCTTTTTTTATTAACATGCAATTAATACATCACTGATAAGAAAACATAAAAATGACAATTATTTTTGTCAATTTTCATAAGAAAAAATGTCAAAAGCTTTTGGTGTATGTTGTGGAGGTTGTGTATTTGTCTCGCGTTTTATATAAGGTTTTGGTTAAATTATTTTTATTATTTCAGTTGTTTCTCAGGCACTTTCTATAAAATTTTATAAACTTATTTTTTCTTTTGACTGTTTTCAAGATATATTGTTTTATTTTGACTTTTTTCAACATATATTGTTTTGAACCATGATATTTCAGTGTTGTATACCATATAAATTACATTTTCGACAAAATACATATTTTACAAGCTATTTAATCATTACAAATTCATATTTTACAAGCTATTTAATCATTACCCAGTGGATTTCTTCTAAAGAAATTTAGAGCTATCAACACCCTTATGGCCATAAACAATATTTATTTAATTTAAGAGACGTCCGTCCACCATTACACATCCTCCCTAGCGTGTGACAAAAGCTTCATGTTTATTAAGCTATATATCCTCAGGGTGTCCCATGACTACACACCACGCCGGTTGCAACTGAGGCATGCGTCCTCTTGGTTTTACGGATGCATTATTTCTACTATCTTCCAAAGTAATTTTTGACTTGTTTTAGTGAAATTATTAGCGATAAATATTTTTATTTTTTATGTCACTTACTCTCTGATTGTCTAAATAATATATTAATATTCTTGTCGATGTGCAAATACATTAAAGACAATCAATAACAAGATACAACACTGGTTTATTAACAAGATCACATGATGGGATTTCATTTCTTCGACCCTCTGGTCACCTTGCACCTATAGCTGTGAGCAAAGCAAGGTTTTCAACATGTTTATGTTTTTTCTCGATTGGTTATTCATTTCGTATCTCGGCCGTCGTTTTGGCACGCGCTTATCTACTTTCTTAGTCATTTCTAAATGTATCGAATTATTTCAGCATATTCCTGAAACAATTCAAATTTTCTGTCTGTCTCTATTAGTGTCCACAATTCTTCCATGTTTAGTATACCTCTTCTTGCATAGTTACGTAAATATTCCGTCCCTTCTTTGCCTTAGTTCTCGTATTCCCACAATACATGTCCTGGTGTCTCAGTCCCTTTTTTTACAAATGCACTCTCCATCTGGTCTCTTTCCTATTTTTTCTCAAGTATTCATAGAAGTCGCCATGCCGTATTAAAAAATTTATTGTGCTCCTAGTCCGGTTAAACCATTTTTTTTGTTTTTCTGTACAAATGTAATCTGTCGGATATATCCATACGTTTGTCTACCTTTTATGCTTTCTTGCCACCGTGTTTGCCACCCAGTAATTAATACCACCCTGTAAATTTGTTATAATTTCTCTTCCTGTTTTGTTTGTATCTGATAATCTTCTCTCATATACTATTATTTCTCCTTCTTTTTTAGTATGTGTCTGTATTTGACCTTTGGGATGTGTAAATCGATTGGCATTACACCCGCCACTACATTCGTCGCTTTCGTTGATACAGCACAGTAACATCCCGTCATTTCTTGCAAACATATCCTCTCTATCGCTCAGTTTCTTTTCGAATGTACTCAGAATTGATCGTTCAGCCCATAATTGACAACCATATGTCATTATTGGTCTTATCCCCGCTATGTATAATATTCTTAAGTCCTTTCTGGACACTCCGTAAAGCATCAAACCCACATGCAACATAGTGAATAAAATTATCCTTACTCGCTGCCTCACATATGCTAGATGTTCTTCGAACCTTAATATTTGATCTATTACCACACTTACCACACATTATTGGATCAATTCTAATTACCGGTACTTGGTGACTACATGCACCTTTTTCCCATTTAGTTTAATTATTGGATTTTGTCTATTCTGGTTGGCTTGTCCAAACAATTGTATTCTACTATTTTTAGCTGGCAATTCTTCGCGCAAGTCGTCCGACATATATCTAAAGCTTTTTGTGTTTCTATTTCCATACTTCTTCTAAAGTTTCCAGGAAATATTTACTATGTCATCAGCGTAGGCAACAAATTTAACTCCCATTTTATCTATTTCCCACAGCACATCGTCCAATACTACGTTTCACAATTCTGGTACGCTTGATGTGCTTTGAGGGTAGCCGCGTGTGGTCATTATCCTTTCTCCTCCTATCTCTACATATAGATACCTGTTCGTTTAACATGCCTTTACAATATTTAGTAGATAGTTCGGCATTTGGTTTCTTTCAAGCGTTTCCATTATATCATGCCACCTTACATGGTCAAACGCTTCCACAATGTTCAGATATGAACATACACAATACCGTTCTTCTCGTTGTGTTATGTGTTTCATTAATTTTTCTAGTGTATCGCTAATACTTTTTCCTGGCATAAATTCAAACCTAGTATGTATGCATGTTCCCAATTTCTGATAAATAATGTCTGGATTCTTATCGTTATTATCCGATCCAATATTTTACCATATGTGGGAAGAAGTGAAATAGGTCGTTAAGATGTTGGTTTATCTGTTGGTCTGTCCTTTGCTTTCCAGAAAAAATTTAGCTTTGCTATTTTCCAACATTCAGGATATTTCCTTTGCAGCAAACACCCACATGAGTCCATATTGTGGGTTGTTGTCACATTTATTGTTCCTTTTACCATCTCGTGTGTAATATTGTCACATCCGGGCGCTTTCTTTGTTTTTAATCTTTGAACACTGTTATTTCCTCCATCTCATGTTTTACTACATTCTCCATATTCCATGTCTTCTCTTTCCGTTAGATAGATTTCTTTTAGTAAATATACCCCTAGATCTTAGCAAGTTTTTTTTCTCCCCTCCCTTACATTGCAATGACACTCATATTTCTTTTCGTCGTATCCTATTCGTACAAATACGGTATTCCCTATATCGACTTTTGAAATGCTATTCTCACATATTCCTCCCAGCTCTCTCTTTTCATTTGTTGTATTCTTTTTTAAAGCTCATTTCGCTTCCGTGTAACAGTCTAGTATATCTTTTGTATCCATACCCCGCCTTTTCCCGTTTGCAGTTTTCTACATACTTCTTTCTTTAATATTGTCAATTCTCTAGTTCACCATCGGACAATCTATGTCTTCTTGCAGTTTCATTTTCCACGCATGTTGCACTTACTGTTAACAGTCTTAGCTGCAAAGCATCCACCTTCCCTTCTATTGTCTTCGCTTTTCTCATCTCATCCTCTATTTTTGTCTTTAAATCATGCTGCTTCTTTCTTTCCTTCTGCTAGTCTACGTGGATTTCTCTCATTATCTCTTTTTCTCGCGTTCGATTTTTATTTTAGCTAGTTTTACCTAGATGTATGTATATATATAGTGTCTCTTTGCATAGAGGAGGCTAAAAAAATTTCTTCATAACACAACAAACTATTTGTCTGAGAACAGCGTGGTTCTGAATGATTAGAATATTAGAATTTCTTGAAGCAGGACTAAAATTACTCTCCCAATAACTTCACAGTATAAAACAACAAATTTATAGTTAAAGGAAAAATCTAGTAAGTAATTATCTTGTTTTTTCTCTTCTGAGATACTTTGTTAAAACATACTTCATATAACATTTTATAAACCATACATTTTGTAAACATGATTTTATCATAACAACACGTATCTCTCAATGGTTAAATTAATTTTTAAATAAATTGATCTTAACAACTTATATCTCTGTGTCACACTAAATGTTTTCGATACATTCAAATCGTACCTTTTGAAATTTCATAGTGGTTTAGCGACAGTATCGAAAAGATAATTTCATGGTGGCTACTATCTTTTATTAATGCTAAACCTGAATTATGTCTAATAGTTTAGCAAAGGAAAGTTCACAGTGCAGGGCGTAGATTGAAAATCCTTCACAAACTCCACAGAAAGTTTCATCTAACTCCTCAGGCCATAGATACATCTGGTTTTGACAACCGTTGCGTGGCTGTTTGTAGATAAATGGCTGCAGTCTCCGTAGGCGGCTCGAAACATGCGGCAATCAGCGAGTCCGTACACCTTTGTGAACTCATCGCGTACATTATTACGCAAATGTCCTTGAAAATTTGCATTTTTGTTCTGCGTAACGGAACGGGGCAAATCACACTTCAAAGATTTAAATGTGTATTGATGATTTTCTATTGGCCCCTTTTCCTTTCCGAGATGCAGGATTTAAAAGATACACCAACAAAAGATGCTACTTGATTCATTATTTAGGAAAGAATTTTACTTAACTACTTGATTTATAACTTGATTAAGAACGCATAAAGGACAACAACAAAAACGAACAAACATACATTCATTTTTATACATACTGACGATGCCAAGTGTGGAGTGCCATTTTGCGTACGTTCTATGTATTTTTTATGTATTTTGTTGACGTATGTACTTTGAAATAGGATTATTGTGATATATTTATGACTTTATGGTACTCTAAGATGTGCTAAATTATGGTACCATAAGATGTTCTAATTTATGGTAGAGAGTGAGTTGCTCATTGTTATCCATGTTTTGTATGTTCTTGTAGTACGACGCAAAGGATTACTAAAATAAATGCTTTAAAACGGTTCACCTAGTCTACAAAACTCCGGTGTTGTTGTCCACTTTTCACTACTTCATTTGATGATTAGCGAGCTCTCCGTCCGTCCGTAACTCCCGGGAGCATTAGTTATTTGTTTTGATCCATGAAACATGGACGTGTCTTCCGTTCCTGTTGTCTACTCCGTATTTTCCCTTCGCGACGTACTCGTACACAATCAAGACTCCAGTTGACATCGATCCTAAACTGGAGTGTTTTTTATGAGCTCGTACATTATTTCTGAATTACATCTGTATACTACGCCTCTCATTTTGGGGATATGAGCCCGTGAACTGTTAGATTGAGGTGTAATGCCGTGGGTCGTGGTAGTGCCCTGTGATGTAAGATTGCATCATCACATGAGGTAAGATTGCACAATTCTCGATCACGTGTCAGCACACCAGTGTTAGAACCCCCACCCCTTTTTGGCTCAGAACCGGCACATTGGGGATTGATCAATATTGCGTCATCCTATGATGCATGATTGCTCAATGCTCGATTGTGTTATCGTGGATAACGTCATGGGATTGCGCAATCTTATGATGCAAGATTGCATTATTCTGGACATGTCGCTTCTTGCATCCCCCTTCTGTGCTTAAACCGACACACCTGTGTTCAAGGCTTCGAAGCAATACGCATGCGCACAACACCTGATCCCCAAGCACCACATCACCCTTTCCCCCGCCCCATTTTACGTTCAAACCTTTTTTGTGATATTCTTATTGAGGGAAATTGTGGTAGACCCTGCACACCTGTGTACAAGGTCACACCCCTTCCTTCACACTTTTTTGTGTTCAAATCTGGACATTTGTTTTCTTATCGGTGAATGAGCGTTTAAACCGGCACATGTGTGCACAACACCTGACACCCCATCTGCCCTATCTCCCTTCCCCCCCTCCTTTTTGCGTTCTAACCGGCACAAGTCTTCTTCTTTAATATTTGATAAATTTATAGGACTGTTCACATTTTTACTGTATAATAGGTTTCTAAAAAAATAATTTTAACGCGTCATTGATGGAAACAGAAATAAATTTTTCCATTTTCTACTTATTTTGACTCCCCTACAAATGTTTCTGTGATCTATTGTTCAAATCCGCTTTATTCTTCTTTCTTTCTATCCACTTCTTTCTGTCCACTTCTTTCTTTCTTTCTTTCTTTCTTTTTTTCTTTCTTTCTTTCTTTCTTTTGATACCCAATCCTTTTGTTCGAATGAGTACCTGACTTTGAATAATTAACAGGCTAACGTTCTGGAAAAAAGAAATTTTTTAATTTGTATGTTCTTCTCGTATTTTATTATTTACTCCATTGAACATCATCTGAGCTATTGGTTGTTTTTGAATGCACCCAAGGTTGCACTATCACTGTACTCTTGCCACGGCCCTTGAGCGTGCTCACAACTGCGCAGCTCGATTGCAATCGGAATGAATCGGATTTTCGATGCCCCTCCTGGATACGCTTTTAGAGAATTCGTTTATTACGTAATCCCCCGCGATTGTTCTTCAGCTACGTTATTCGTTTTTACTTCCCCTCACTGGAGATTAACTTGCTTTTATCCCTTCTTTGTGGATATAAACCCTTAAGGCAAGGATGAGATCACAGATTAGTTTTATGGGTCGTCGCTTGTCGCTGGTTGTGTCCATTGGGTTTATATCCTAAATAGGGACAATACGCCGGTTTATACAGATATGCTTGGCATCTATTTATTAAAAGAGGGAATGTTTTGTTATCCTTCTTAATATACTGGTATTCTTATATTCGAGTTCGGACTTACAAAACGTGGGTTTTCCTCCACGAAATAATAACATACTATCTATCCATTTCTTGTATGTATTATACTTGTAACATTTGGTTATCACTTTCATGTAATTTATTTAAAAAGTTAATTAAATAAAAACAGAAAAAATTTCTTTTCATAATTATTTTCGATTATTTTGAGACAAATTCCAAGACTATTTGACACTTCTTTAACGACAGTACCAGGCTGGTTGCCTCTTGCTGTTCTAATGACAAGTATTAATTTAATTATGTTGTATTGAATGAAAATGGGAGACGGGACCGAGATTCGAACTCTTCGATTTCTATGGGTCATAGTTCAATAGTGACATAAGCGAAAGGGGTGGCGCAGCTGGTAGCACATCAAGGTGCTCGAAAATCGAGACTCTCACTTTTATTCAACATGACATAATTAAAGTAATACTTGTCATTACTACAGGAAGAGGCAACCAGCCTGGAACTGTTGTTACAGAAGTGGCATAGTCGCTATGCGAAAAACAAATTGTCATTTGAAAGAAATTTAGCTTTGCCTAGTCAGCGATCGCTCACCGGTGGTTCGCGGTCCACTGATGGTTCCCGAGAAAATTCTTTTAGTTCACAGAAATATCTTGGCATTAATTTCATCTTTCATTATTTATTAAAAAGAAAATTATGTTATCAGGAATGGGTTTTCATGCAACGAAGTTTCATCAGTATTGCCTTTTGAGCTTTATGAAACACATTTCAACGCTGCGGACTCTACCTAAACTGTCTATGGTCTTGAAGATTAAAAGACGACCTCAAACAATGTAGTAAGTTCATTAACTGTCTCCGTGCGAAAACTGCTAACAATTCGATAACTTAGAAGTCCGCGATATATTAATTTAAATATATTTACTGCTTCCACGATACAGTGAACTACCATGTTCTTAGTCAGACTAAATAATATTTGATGGTGCGGGCTCTCGAGTTTAATATTAATTCATTTAAGAAATCGTTGATATTTAATTTTATTGTCTCAGTAAATATTTCCTAATATATTCTTAATGTAGAAAAACATATGCAGTATTAATTATCATTCGGGAATCGTTCTATATAATTCCCTGCCCAAGAATATAAAAAACATTATGAAATTGAATATCTTCAAATCTGCGGTTAAAAACTACCTCCTGCACCAGTGCTTCTACACTGTAAAAGAATTTATTGATTTTATTAAAAGTTAAATTCGTCTTGTACTTTATCACGTCATTGCTGTAGCACTTTTTAAATAACTTATAACTATTTCAAAAACTATTTTCTTGCATGGTTGTGTTGCCGTATGGTTCATATTAATTTAGTTTTATGTGTACTCAACGTTTTCACAGTTGGGTACATTAATTCTGTAGCCCCATCCTGGCGGAGGTTTTTCTCCGGTTTTCCTTCGGGAAGAGGCGGATTTCTTATACAGGTTCTCTAGGCTTTGTCTAGGGGCGTGTTTATTGTAACAATAAATCGTGAATTTAGTGTTTTTTCAACTCTTATGATTTTTAAACACTATACTCAGAATAATCTATAGTTCGATAATAACTTGTACATGTAAATTTACAAACATATTTGCGTTAAATTACAAACATATTGACATTATATATGTATTATAACTCGCAGCTAACTTTTTATCTTATCTAGGAACTTTTGCTGAAATTTTTGAATCCGCCTCTGCCTTAGGGCCCTTGATCGGAATTGATGGGATGGTCCCTTGCTTGCTTCCGGAGAGTAAATTAGTTTATTGTCCTCCACGTAGTCATACTCAGTCTGTACTGTTTTTTGACAATAAATTTATTAAAAATTGAAAATTATGTATAATGTGAAAAATAAATTGTTTCGCGTTCGTCAGAAAATCGAACATAAATTTTCAACACCGGTTATTAATACTGCTCCAACTACTACTGCGTAAGGACTTGAAAAAAGGGGAATAAACACTTCCTTTCTTAAGTGATTCCTCGAATTGCAGAAGAGTTCGTAATGTAGGTAGTTTACATAACATGCTATTTGTGCATTCACATCGCAAAATGAATGCGCTTTGCAATGAGATAGAGCAAGAGTTCGCTCCAGCGTCATAATGACGAGGTGCTACTAAGTAGATGTTGAATTTTCATTGGCAAACATTACCTCTACAGCTCGCGCAAGGAAAGGAGGGACAATTAAATTTTACCCAAAAGAATAAGTGCTCAGTCTTCTGCGATAAAATGCTTCAATTCTCAACACTTAAATGGTCGTTGTTCATTTTACATTTCACACTACACGATTCTTCATCCGGAATTGTTGGCGACTAGTGCTGTTTCAACCTATTCCAGAGTAGCAATATTAATTGATTGAAATGTATACACATTAAAATAATTAAACATATTAACCACGAAAAAACGGAATTAAATTGGAGATGCGTCTAACCCGGAGACGCATGAACACAATTACCATAAAACTCTATATTAAGAAAAACAGTTCACCATAAGAAATCAATCATTCTATTAGGTTTTAATAGACTTTATTATAGCATAATATTAATTTGTATTAAATTCTAATCAAAATGACACCAAATACAACTCGTATAGTACTAACTATTCGAACTATATTAATTTAAATTCTTTGCCAGAAATATCTTTTTCATTTAAAATGAGTATATTTTATCACAAAAATTAGAAGTTTTCGGGTTAAGAAATTGTAATATTTTTACCACAATAACTCGTTAAATACTTTCTCTGTTTAAGTTTTAAGTTCGGGGATTCTGGCACGTTACATAATGATATGAATGAATACTACGTAAGAAGCTACTCGTGGAACGCTAGTAGTATAGCGAGGGTGAGGCACCTGTGGCGAATTTTAAATTAAAAAAGTCTAAACACGGAAATGGAATCATATTTAGTTATCTTTTCTTTCATATAAACATTTATGTAATAATTTATCCTCGAATCTACAGTCAATTTTTTTATATTAGATAATAGTAAATTACATTAAATTTTAAGATGAATTCCCCATTTAATTTATTCGGCATTGAAGTACAACACCTCATTTAAATGTAAGCGAAAGAAAAATAAGGGACAACCAATACAATCACATTTGTTTCTTTACAATATATGATTTATTCAATCCAGAACTATTAATTATGGCTGTGCCTACTGATGCTAGTGGTATAAATGATTACCAGAGTGGAAAATGGAGATTCCTATCATGAGATGATCATAGATGGTTCACAGGTCCTGAAAAATGTTTCACTAAAAAACGGAACGTTGGCTTGATTTCAATGTGTTTTTATCTTGTCACGTTCTGTGCTTTTTATTAAGAACAACCACTTATAAACACTGACTTTACACTACAATTTCAAGAGAATTGTGAGAACCGAATAACGGTTGTATATTGCTATTATTGTCGTTGACGTTTTGGGCCTAGCTTTTGACCCTTCATAAGAACGTAAAAACTGATTCATGCAATAGCATAGTTTGTGTACTTTTAGATAAAATTATTGTAGTCCATTGGACCTAGTCAATGTTTTAAAAAAATTTAATTATTACGTAACATTGTTCGTTCTAAATAGATAAAGCAGTTCAACAGTACGAAAGGTTTCAAATCCCCTACTCTACAGTGTATTGTGTTGTTAATTGTCTATAAAATTGTCGAGGAGTTTCTAATTTACCGTGTCATCCAAATCAATTCCATGCATTTACTCACGAGTATTTAGATATTACTGATTTTAACTTAAGTCCTTATGTTCTTCTCTTCATAACAGAACTTCAATGATATTGCGATACTTGGTCATTAATATTCCTTTGAATTTCGTGTCCCAGTTTTTAGAATTAAAAACCCATGGAGCTGCTAAAACAGCAGATTATCATATTCTAAGGATTCTTACTTTACCAACCACAGCGACGACTGACGTTAATATCTCTTAGGATCTTCTCATTATGATTGCAATACATTTGCTCATCTCGAACACGACAACCACTAACAGACGCGAATACGAAAACTTTAAGTGCAAACCTTCAGACAACAGAGCATCGCCTCACCACCACCATTGCCCCCTTGTGTCGCTCTCTCAAACAGAAGACGAACGTCGAGCGCTGCGTCCATTAATGTGAGTTACTGCGGGCGCTGCGGGTGTCTTCGGGTGCCGTTAAGTTTTAACAACGGCTCCTTTGTCCCGCTTTGCCTCTCCTTAATATTCAGTTAATCTCATTTGAATATATATGACACGCAATGATGTCATAAATTCAGCACATGCCGTGCGCGTCTGAAATATGGCGATGACAGTGCACTGTCGACTGGCCTTAGTGGTGACGCAGTGAAACGGAGAGGCTTATTGGCAGTGGCACAGGCGATGGATTGAGGTAAGTCCAGTGTTGGCACACAGTATGGGATAGAAATGATCAAATATAATGTTAGACACGACGCTGATCCAATCTCTGTGAAGTGTCTTCTGTATGTCATCCTACAGAAACTGCGAATTTTATTAAGCAAATCAGAATAAAACTATATTAATAAATATTCATTGTCACGCAATTTTTCTGATACGATAAAATCCAAGAAAATCATACGTCGTTAATAAGATGTATTTTGTCTTATCTTATCAAAATATTGAGAGGGAGATGCAGTAAAGAATTGCCTACAGGTTGGTAAAAAACTTTCTACCCAGTATGATTGCTGACACAAGAATTATTATAAATGTTTATTTAAGGGGTGTAAATTATTCACCATTAAGACTTCACTTCTCTAAATTTTTTCAACATTTAGACCAACAGGAAAAAAGCAATTAATGAAACACGTTCAATTAAACCGAAAAAATAAGGAAATAAAATACTTTTATTTGACATTTTTTCATGTATAATTTAGTTGTCCTATTAATGAAATTACCTTTCTGTAATTCTTTCACAAATGTATGCATTAATTTACGTACGTACTTATACATGTATTGATGGTATCATGAGGAAGAGCTGGCCAGATGGCGTAAGTCTCAAAACATAATAAATCATTATCAATCTACACGAATTCACCGTGCTTCACTTTAAAAATCTTATACTATGTTGTTTAAGAAGTAATCAAAGGAAAGCCAGTCAAACATGAAACAAGAAGTATGAGGAAAAAATGCTGAAATAAAAGAAACAAATTTATTGTCGTCCATCGAAATATAATGGAGGAATGTTTATTTTATTCGCCTCAAGTGAACGTCCATTCTGTGAACGAGACCTTGTTTTAAATGAAACCAGTGATGGATTTATATTTGTCAGTTCCCTCAGCCGTCCCGCATCTGCGTTTCAAAAAAATTGCCACTTGTGATTTGGGTTTCATCACAGCATAGCACGGTCATCCGTAAGAACGCTCTTTTCAACTTGTGCTCTCAGCAGCACACAGTTAATTAACTCGTGCTTATCAGATTCGGCGTTCTATTAACTCTAATTACCAATTTTGCGAAATTGTAATCGATGTGGTTCTTTGCAGAGCGAGCTGCCTTTTCGCATCGTCCTGATAAGCGTTCACATTTCTCTCTGTGCGAGGTTACTCTGGATCACACAGTTATTCTCATCTCCATGAATCCACTTCTTTCAGTTGTTTCATCTACCTGCCATTGTCTTTCTTTCTTCATTTGCACGGTTTTATTCTCTTGTGAAAGTTACGTTACTCCAAATGAAAAAAAGCAGTTGTCTTTATTAATATGAACCCGTTCCTGTTCATCTCCGTAAATTTCAGCCGAATCTGTTCGTATAGTTCACACAGTTTAAGAATGAAAAATGTTTAGAAAGTTCAAATGTGTCAGATCGCTGCCTTCTGTAAAAATAATTTATCTCTGTTCATAATAATAAATATAAACACAAATTATTATCACAAATGAAAATAGACATCACACCAGTCCAACAATCTTCTCAAACATCTATAGCAATAATTCATTGCAATTGGACGAAAATCAGACCCTAAGGAATTTTTTTTTAATTTAAAAAATTGATATTAAGGTAAAAAATGTAGTATTGTTCATGAATATTAACTCTACCAAAAACATTTTGGAGCCACGTACCCCTTGAAGCACTTTCTAGGTTTGATAGTTTTGTTGCAAAACGGTAAGATTTTCGAGAATAATTTTCTCATGAAATTTCCAACAGAAAGGTAGAGACCACTTTTAAGATATATGCAGTGGTTTTCGTGCTAAAAGATCATCAACAGGGGGTAGTTTTCTAAATTACAATTTGTTCATAATTTTCGATGAAGAAATGATGATTTTAGCATATTGAGATCTGAAAGTACCCGACTGTATTAATAATACACATAAAATACAAAATATAAAAAAAGTTTCGTAGTTCATTTCACGTCTTGTTTGTATATCTGGGCATCTCACTGTTAGTACTTGTTTAACTCACAACTTCCGAGTACCTACTCGGGGAGGGAAGTTTGCAACATAACTGCGGCCAAAGTAGGAGGTCCTGGGTTTGAAAGCCGATTCGTTGCAATTTTCACTTGGTCGTAGATGGGTCAATGTCAATAATAGTGAAAAATGTTTGGTATTCGCGATGGTTAAAAACGGTATTAGGGTTTCTGCAAAAAATTGTGATTAAGTGTTTGCGTTTGATTTGTGTTATTTATTCAATCGTGTTTTAATATTCCAATCATTGTTATTTCAAATATTCATTATTTTGCAAATTTAGTACTGACATTAAACAGATGAAAGCATACAAGCGATGTATTTCACGTGGCACTTGGGAGTGAGCAGCTGCCTCAATGTTTCCAAATAATGTTAAAGGTACATGTAATGTGAATGGACGTCCATCAAATGAATGTAGCTGTTCATAGAAGCGTGGTCATTTTAACATTTGGAGATTTTTTTCCACGACTCAATAAAATTCTACAGGTTTGAATTATATAAAAAGCAAAACCAGGAAAGTACATATTGAATGAATTAACAAAATTTACAATACTTTTAAGTTTGTTGTTGACGGTAGATCTTGTCACACATTAATGTACGCTGCAAAATTATTTTTTTCTTTACTTTGTGATTAAAAATATGGATTTTTCACTTTTATCCTTTCCGTTTCTATCTTTATAACTTTCTACAAAAACTTTCTTTAATTCAGAGTAAACTTTAAGGATAATTTTATACGTTCATAAGATATACTGTTGTCTCTTTATAAGGATTATCCCTATAACAGATATCTCTGTATAACGATGAAATGAACAATGGTTTTTGTTTTGCCGTAGGAGTAATGTATACCGTTCTTTCTGTACCCGATATTTCTCTCTCTATGATACATTAGTCGTTCAAGTCGTTTTAGTTGAAGCTTAGATCGCTTCAGCACTTTGCGGATGCAGGATAAGCTAGGATAGTGCTTTGCAAAGGGAAAAGGAAGCAAACTAGGGTGAGACGCAACGCAATTTATGAAAAAAGTGTAGAAAAATAGGATTTAATAAGGAAAAATATATAGATATAGCAGAAAATACTAAAACAGCTTTTTTTTAAAAAAAACAATGAAAGTAAATAATTGTAATATTTTATGTAGTAAATAATTCTTGAGTGAGTTTAAGGTATAGCTTTATTTTAAACGTATTACATTAAATGTTAGTTTCTGTTCCTTCCCTTGCATAGGGAGTGGTCTGTATTTCAATTAAAGATAAATTATATTATATTTTTAATATAATTATTTTAGTTTTAATGATTCATTTCGTGAAAGTCGTTTCTCGATAATCGTGTTAATAATCCACTACTTTTTACAAAATTGGCACATGTGTTACAAAATTTGAATCCATGAAAATAATCAACGGGATAGGTTCGGTACTCATTTTATTACGGGCTCCGTAAGCCTGTCCTCTGACATATGCATGAAAGATACACTACATCGATCACACCGGAACTCCAGGCGTCCAATCAGAAGTTCTTCCCTAGAGATTCCAAGCCGCATTGACTCCTCATTGGATATCAATGATATGTTTTAATGGAGAAAACAACACTTTCCGTGTATGAACCTTCCAGTCATTTTTGTTAAACGATGTATTTATTATTAATGATATCATCAATCAAAATCATAAAACTGCAAGCATCTAACTTGCTCACTAATAGAGTATTTAATACAATCAAACTGAAATAAAAGTATCTCGCAGAATAGCTCGTAACGCAAATGTGTGCGGAACCATTTATACCACATGCTCTTCACTAGGATAAGAGAGTAAATCCCCCTGAGATTGATCCGTACAAATAATCGGATTGCGAATAATAAGTGTACATTTTTGTCGACATACGGGTGACACACACACTTGGAACCTCATGGGGGTCGAGACGCAGAGTGTATCTAGAGGTGAAGCATACCAGTCAGCTTACTGGGACGAAGATTTAAGGGCGAAGCAAAATAAAACATAAAAAATAAGAATAATGAAGGTATATCGAATGAAAATGGGAACACGACCTGGTTTCGAACCCTGGACATTCACCTTAGCGCTAAGCTGAAGGTCAGGGTTCCTAATTCTGTCTTCAACTTTAATTAAAAATATTATCATTAATGCGTTACTCCGCGGCGTAGTTAACACCTGTTTAAGAGATTTATGTATATTTGTGAAATGTAATACGTAATAAAAAGTGTTAATACATTTTTTTTGACGCAAATTCTCACTCAACTATAATAAATGTGTCTTATTTTTATTTTAAATGACTAATGTCGAATAATTACATTTATTGTAGAATATTCGTTGATTTTAAATATAGAATATAACAATATTATATTGGATATTGCTTTAGAGAGAGAAAAGATGCAGAATGTAACTAGGTAAGCGTTTGTCAACAATATGTTTATGTAAAGTGTAAAACTAAATAATTCATTATAACATGTTCTAAGATCCATAAATCTTGTTTTAACCCTGATTAAGACCAAAATAAAGAAGGCCGAAACGTTGGCGTTTTGAAAAAAAGTTATTATTTACGACCCAAATGCAACATCCAAATTAATGTTGTTAATATCCATAAGGTCAAATTACAAGAATTACAAGATGGTATAAAAATTAATATAAAATATCACTGGAACGTCGAGTAATTGGTTCTGCTTTTGTAGTAAATAGACAAGAGAAACATTCCCATTTGCCTTGTTGTGACATTACGGCATCGACAACGTGCTCGACCTTCCATAACTGCAGCTGCTTCCGCCACTCCATCTAAGTCCTCGCCCATGAAGACCTACTATCGGTCTCTCTCCTCCCACCCAGTCCAGGGATATGCATGAGAACATCTACCTTATCGCCTAAGGTAAGCTGGCGGCCCAACACTACATCATTAACTAGGATCCCTCTCGGACCACTCAAACGTGATACGGATACGGAACTAACATTCCACCTTCCATAATAGCGAAGCGTGTATTACATGTCTATCAGTCATCGACAGATTTCAGATGGATCTACGTGTTGCGAATTGAGTTGCAGCACGTTGACTGGATGAAAATCATATACAAACATGTTTGGGTTTATATAGTTATAATATTATGGGTGATTGTAGATGTATATAATGTTATTCCTATAATCATTATGAAATGGATACCAATGTTTATATAAAAGAATTTATATTTTGATCTTACAGTTCTTTTAGTAGCTATATACCTTAAAAACATGTCCACCAAATATTACTAAACTCTGACGGTTCAAAGTGTTTTATAATTTAAATATAATGTGAGTTTCTGATAAATACATTTGAAAGGTATTTTCCTAAAATGTTTTTTTCAGTAAATTTTTATTTTCTTTGACAACTAGTGAACGAAAACACTCCAAATTTCATAGACAACTGCAAGGGTATTTTTAATAACTGGATTTTGAAATATAAACATTTATAATGAATTTATCAAAGCTTTTCGTTATTGAGGGAATTTAAAAAATTAAAATAATGGAATAATTAATTACTTATTATTTATAATTCGAATTATATATTATTGCCAAACGAGCTGTTACAAACTGCACATGACCAAGTGGGAAGCAACTTTGTTTGGTAACATGTAAGGGACTACCCCACCTATTCTGATCAATATCATTTAGTCCCATAAACTAAATGGTGTTTTAGTATTGCGCTGTAAAAATATCCTCATACATTATTTAGGAAAATATACATTAACAAATAATTGCTGTAAAAATAAACAGATTATGATCTTCAAAAATGTATTAAAAATTTAACAGTAGATTGTATAAGATACGGCAATTATTGAATATTAATTTTGCATATACTCGTATTATGTTGAGAGAGATCTGTAAAATTGTAAAAACAATATGTATTTAAAATGAAATGAACATTTTTATTGAAATCTGCTATTATGTTTTTCGACGTAAACTAACAAATGAGAAATGTTAGGAGAAATGAGAAGAGAGAGAGAGAGAGTAGAATAGAATGTTATATTAGACTTAATTTCAAACTGCACCGTAAGATCTGATTAAATATCGGCAAGTTCAGTATTGGTAGCTACATTATTAACATTGCTGTATTTTTATATCTCACATACAGTTGAAATAGTGGGGCGACCCGTGGCGCAGTGTGTAACGCGCTCGCCTTCTACCTCTGGTCTACCTCTGGGGACGCCGGTTCAAACCCGGTCCGATCCAAGTAGAATCCGAGGTGGTGGAGCGGTGCTCGCGGCAGGTTTTCTCGGGGTTCTCCCGTTTCCCCTGCCTATCATTCCACCACAACATTCACTCATAATCATTCACACCCATTTCATTTCATAAATCACCCATTTCATAAATCACCGCTTCAGGGGAGGTGCGTCAGAAAGGGCATTCGGCACCATGAGTATTCCCCAGCCAAAAATCCTAAGAAGCATCATATCCACCCCCATCTGAGCCGACCCCACATTAAGTGGGAAAAAGGCTAGGAAGAAGAAGAAGACATACAGTTGAAATAGTATAGGAAGAGTTAGAATCGTATTTAGGGATGAATAATCTTCAAAAATTGTGCTCAAGTAGGCCTACATTTACACTAGATGAAAACCTTTCCTTGACAAGTTGTAATCTCATGTTCAGAGTCTGTATTATGGGAAGTACCATCCATTCAAAAGTTTCTGAAAGTTATTTATACTCATCACGGTATATTATTCTGATATTATTATAGACTAAATTTCAATTGAATCCAACTTATTCTCTCAGGGTATATTGAAATATTTAAAGTGTCTACTTCTAAAAGCTGAAGGTAAATAATGTGTGTTCGTTATTAACTAATTTACCCCTCCAAAATAAAAATAAATATTAAAGTAAATTAAGAGCGTTACTTATCTAACTAACTACGATAAATAATAGTCTAGTTTAAAATTATGAATGACATTGACATGTTTATTGCTGATGCAGAAACACACTTCGGTAGGAATCAGAACATAAAATTAAATATTAAATTATAAAGCACTAGCAGCACTAGACTGAATATTAAATTATGAAGCACTAGAAATGAATTAATTACATCAGTTCAATGAATCAAAGATGATTTGTAAAGAAACATGTAAATAGACATGAGCACAAAAATATAGTTGAAACAATTGGTCAATAAAGAAACATATAAATGGAAGGAAATACATAAAACATAATTGAATCACTTGATCAATAAAGAACCATGTCAATAGAATGAAACATAAAAACACTGATGAAGCAATGAACCAATGACAAATGTTGAAATAACAGTAATAATATGACTTAGTCAGAAAAGTCAGTTAGTCTTTGGTTACTAAGCAATGTCAAATGCATAGAGTTTTGTAAACAACTCCTGACAAATTACTTAGTTTCTTACTCACAGCTTGTCGACATCGAATTAGCCCTGCGGTTTATGAGAGATAACCGCTTGGTGGCTGCATAGGTCACAATACATGATGCACTGAGTTTACGTGTGGTTTTCCACAAGTGAATATGGTCCACACATGTAAATAGCGGCGGGCCCATTTGTTACTGTGTTTAAATGTCACTAGAATACATAGTCTCCCCGTTAGACTGACAATGCACAGTTGCAATCGACTCACGACCTAGACGTCAGATTGGTAGCAGTAGTGAAGTTAAGTTATCACTAGTTCGCATAAAATGTTATTATTAATAGCTGGAATCTAGAGATCAGATTGTAGCTAAGTAGTTCAACATGAATCGCGGTCAAAACATTTGGTCTAGAGCTAGTTTCAATATCCATGAGAGCGGAGCGAGGTGACGCGACGCGTACTTGATGGATGCTCGTAGCAGAGTGTGTTGATATTCCTTCAATAACAACTCCTGTCGTCTTAGTAACTATGATCTTACTTTACGTACAAATTTAGTGATTGGTGAAAATTCACGTTATTTGTTCGGAATTTATCATACTTGCATTGTAGCACATATGTGTTGTTCTTGTTTCGAGAACATTCCCGATTGAAATGCACTTTGTTTTTGGGGAGCATTCTAGTATTTGATTGGAAAAAGGATTTATTGCACTTAATTCATGTTCACTGGTTCACTGTTATTGTAATAAGTAGCTTCTGCTACAAACTCATTTAATTTTGTTTGCTTCAGCAATGTCAATTTCATAAAGTCGCTAACTTTTTACAAGTATTTGAAAATAAATGACGGAGGTAGTATTGTCTACTAGTATAATATTTATTCAAAAGAAAGTACTTTCGCCAGATTAGCTGGCATCTTCAGTCTACAATAAAATGAATCACAAAAATATGAACAATGTGTTAAGGATGAGAAGTACAATAGACAATTGTAAAGATTATGAAAATTATTTGATTTGAAAATAATTAAGAATATGATATAAAGTTTTAAAACTGTATGGAATACAGAGTAACTAAATTAAAGAAGCATAAATCAATGAATAGAAATAAAATCTAAAACTAAATGAAAATACCTCTTAAATAAATACAATATCTCTTGAACAAATATTATATTATATTTGAATAAATATTTTACTAGTAGACAACATCGCATTGTGTGATTTATTCTCAAAAATGAACACTAGTATCGCCTCTCCAAAATCCAACTATTTTACGAGAGTATTAACACTGCTTCGTGCCTTTCAGTTAATTTCAGAATACTTACCGTTCTATTCATTCGTAGCCACCTTGAGTTCCCTTCCGAATTAAAAACTAATATAACTTTTTGCTTCGATTTTAACAAGACCCTCATTTTTTTTCCTTCTCTGAAAATTCCTCGCATTCCAAACATCGCAAAACATCTAACTCCTTCGTGCTGTACCTCAGGGACTTTCCTTGGGAACTGCGCTGCTGCTCTCAGCGCTTCGTAAGCTTCCCTCTCTGTATATCGTCGCAACCTCTAATAAACGTTGAATTGCGCAATAATGACACAGGTAGACTCTTAATTGTTTCAGCGTTTTGTTTTCATTTACCTTGTCAGGAGAATGCTTCGAAGTGGTGGCGTTGGTTGGAAGGATGAAAGGGAGGAGAAGGGGGTAATTACGTGCTACAAAACCAGAGAGTTTGGCACAGATAACAGATACTTCTGGCAGAGAAATTCTGCAGTTTCATCGCGAACCTCGCACCATGTTATTCTACTGGATATACGATATTGTTTACACGAAAATATTAAAATGAAATGTAAATATATGCATATGTAATTTTCCGTAG
The DNA here is from genome assembly GCA_002313205.1 of Laupala kohalensis. NCBI lineage: Eukaryota > Metazoa > Arthropoda > Insecta > Orthoptera > Trigonidiidae > Laupala > Laupala kohalensis. The sequence continues at coordinate 90,579 of NNCF01131975.1, forward strand.
ATTTTGAATAAAAATAGAGCTTCACATAGTTAACGGTAAGTACATTACGTAAATACTCGGGTTTTATGTAGACCTGTCCAACAATCTAATTTTAATATCTCATTATGACATGTTTATAACATTAACTATCGTAAAACATAAATTTTGTGATCAATTTTTTGTCTTCAAAATTAGTGTTCTACTAGAACCCCATGCAATGTCACACTCACTGTAAAACATAAAATATATAAATATATTTAGGTTATTATGTTTGTATATTATTTTATAAACGTACAAAACATTATATAATTATTAAATTTGTTATAGTATGAGTAATTTATTGAGTATCACTTCATCTTTTGCTACCTGTAAGCATATTTTTGTAATGCCCCAATGATTTGTTTTACATTTGGATAGCTATGAAATGTCATATGATGCCGACAAAGAAAAAGTTTCTGTGTAATTCGATATTACTAGCTTTACCAGTTTGAATAACTCTCATACATTTAAAAGAAAATATTAAAAGATGAATTCACACAATTTAAGATTAAATTGCTATATTGTGTAAAAATGACACATGCAAACCTTCGTTTACATTTGCAAATGTTTTAATGAAAATTATATATACATAATAAAATGAAGTATTCGATATTAATAAAATTTGGATATTTGCTCCAAATTTTATTAATATCTAATAAAACTTATCTATATTTAATAATGGACGTCTTTTGAAATCTAAAAATGTCTCTACTTCAAAACTATTTGACGTAGATTTGAAATTTGTAGCATTGTCTTTAAAGTTTCGTGTGCTATAAAATGGTGGGCAATATGATATATTAAAACAATAATTTTTAAAATATTTCAAAAATTATATTTTTAATATATCAAAAAAATAGTTTGTTTTGAAAAAAATATTTTATTAAGAATTTTTTTAAACGAAATGTACTAAATTTAAGATGAGATGACAATGGTAACATATTGAAATAAATACGTTTATTGCAATGCACCTTAAATTGACTTATTTAAAACTGTAGATGTTTGGGTCAAGTTTAATTTTCAGTCACTTTTACCCGCTTCCATAAGCATGAAGGTGCCGTAGGAAATACACAAATTTGATTGTTAAATAAGAAAATTGTTATTATTTCAATTTGTAAAACCAACGCAATATTACATTTCAAATTTTACTGGAAATTTACAGCTGCATGTTTCAGTATCTGTTCACAACACCTAAAATAATATTTATCAATGTTATTAGAAAGTTTATGATCTAAAACATTTATTATAGATATCATTTTATTTGTCATGCTGGAAAAGAGTTATTCAGGAAAAGTTAAATTTACAAGTGATTTTTTTCAGCTTTCCCTACGTAGCGTGTAAAGCACAAGGACAGCAAGGTCGAAAACTTACAGCTGTCATTAGTTAGTCTGTACATATGATATATCAAAATCAGAAGTACCCGATTTCTTGGAAGGCAAAACTCCTTGGCTACTAGGTTATGTAATGGCTGTCGATAACATAACAGAACAGTAACGCGAGCTGCCTGGTGGGCAATTTATGAATTACAGAACATATATTGGATAAATATATAATAAAATAGTCTGATTAAACTAGTTTGGGCTTAACCAACTGTCTCACCAGCGATCTGCAATCTTGTTCATTGTACTTAAGGATACGGCCAAATTATGTGTCGAAACATTGATACGTAATATTTCTTTGCGGCTATAGCTTGAAAATCATGTGTTATACATGACTTGGTTTGTCTATTTTGACCCTCGTCTATCACCTCCTCACCGCAAATTGATTTACGCATCAAGCTAATGAAGGAGGAGGTTGATAGAAATAACAAAATGATAGTGAAACTTTGGTAAAATTATGATAGCAAATATCAATAGCCATGGACAGCAGTGATGCCTTTATTTACAAGAATTATCGTATTCATAATTGCAGTTTACGGAATTTCATCGTTTCAAGTACATAAGTGCAAATTGATGTTACAAGTTAAGCGCAAAAGTACTTTGACCTTAGTATAATATACATTAATACAATATATAAAAATATCAGCACATCAGTAATAAATTCAAGGAAAAGAATTTTTGAAAATTTATCAGCTCGTTAAGTTCTCCAGACTACACATCAACTGAGTCATAAGTTATTTTTTTAAACGGTAACATTAGATTAACTTGAAAAATGACCTCAATAATTATTCATTACTGCTATTCCGAAAAATAGTATCATCAGACAGTTTTGATTTTTCTCGTCATTAATATAGAAAATTGATAACCTAAACAAACTGCAGCTTAAGAAGAAACAAGAAAATTTGCATAAGAATCCTATGAATCTTACAAGTATTTCTACAAAGACCAGTTTCGTTATACAATGAGGAAATGAGTTAGAGCCACAACATGTGATTAATGCACGTAGTACAATTCTCAATATAAAATTCTTAGGTAAGAGATTTAACCTTTTTTAATAATTTTCACTCCAATTAGTTCTTTTAAATTTGTCTGAAAATTTTTCATGGAAACTGATATTTTAACATACAAGTGTTTATCTAAAAGTAGAAACAAATCTTGAATCTGGATTAATTAATACTGAGTGATTGAAATAAAAAGAATAATTCATTAGCTCATTTTAAAATATTACAATTATAATGATACATATTGATTTCGTCTTAAGACATGAAACAAATAAATAAATAAATTTTATTATATTTAAGTAAAAATTTTCATTTTTTACTTACAATATAGTTTAATTAAAATAAATAAAATAATATTCAATAACAATAATAATTAAAATAAATAATATAATATTTATCACAAAAATGTTAAAAATAAGATGCTTGATAATCCTAAGGATACATTCAACAATAAAAAATATGCTACGTATAAATGGAGAGATTAGGGGTATAATTTTAAAATCTGAAGAAACTAGTGATAGTGACGAACCATACAAATAAATTTCCAAAAAGGTACCAAGACATTTCGGAAGAACTTTTTTTTATTAGATCTTGGAGGATGGAAAACAGTTCGACGAATCTCTCCTTCTTCTACAAACTAACGAGTAGTGCTGTATGGAAATGATACTCTGCCCCATCCCACACATCCAGAAGGCTTAGCTGACACTCTCTCTAGGGATTGGTTGGGTGCAAGGACTCGGAGGCGTAATTTAATTTTCATAACGAGCTGCAAATACACTCCCACCTGACCTGAAACGCAGCTTCTCGGTCGCGAACCTAGCGAATACAATGGAAGCGGCGGTCTTTCCTTTTTGAGGTATTTAATGAAACCAGTTTCGTTTTCCAAAACTCATTCGGGCTAAAATCTAACGAATACTTAGACCTTAAAATTTTAACCTTCTCATATTAATTCATTCTTCTTTAATTTTTGGTTTCAATATTTTATTTAGAAGAATGAATCCTGTCACCTAAAAACGATATTGTTGAGGACACGCCTAATATTTGAAATTTTCAATAGTTTCGTTCCTTGAGCGAAAATTAAGACGGGTCTTTTCAGACATTACTTTTATTAAAAAATTGTTCCAAACAACATTCAGTACTTGACAATACTATACATATTCGGTACTATAGAAACCCTTTTCGAAATAGTCATATTTTCCATCTGTATATATAATTAATAACAAAAAATCTGACGTGAATCCATAGCTGTTTTGTTGGCAATTTCAATCCACAAAAAGGATTGAAACGTTGTATGTTACTTATTTATTTATAGAGTAAGTTTATGCCTTTTCGAAATACTTTTTCTCTCGCCCACAGCTAAAGTTTGTGACCAGTGTAACATAAACGTTACTTGTGTGCGTTTGTACCGCGTGTGCTTAATGAAATACAAGAATGAAAATTGTCCAGTGTTATCGTGGCAATAAATGGCGGAGTCGAAGATATATAATGCAGTTAAAATAATTATACATTGACTGAATATGAAAAGATTACTGAAAATACATGCGCATAGTATAATTATTCGTTTTAATCCTTGATATATTATCAAGTCAATTATGATCCATAGCGTTAAACTTTATTTCGTTTAAAATACGGCAACTGAATACTAAAACTGTTGAATCAGTTTGATGTGATAATTCATCTTGCTTATTTTAACATTGAATATCATGAAAACGGATCACCACAGAAGTTTATTCTGTAAAAAGAATATGATAGATATAAAATATGATATAGTAGATACCCTAATCTTTTGAATACTCATGAATATAAGATATTCTAAAATTAACGTCCATTATATATTCAAATTTAAAATAATAATTAAAGACTTACGACCTTAATCCGTCATTATAACGTTGTAAGTCTTTAATTATAATTTTTAATAATTATATTATATCTCGATATATCTTTTCACAGGTTAAATCAAAATATAAGATTCAAATTTCTCCTCGACTCTCATCTCGAAGCCATACCAATACTATTTTCAAGTCTGATCAAAACATCAGTTCGAATACAACACAAATTCTATGATGACTCCCAGAAAACTCCAATGTTGTTTTGATTGCTATTTTGTCTTGTATGGTTCTCGTTTCATTTGCTTGTGTGCAATTCATTTTCCAACCGCTGTCAGTCCAAATCAAAACAAATCGGGCGGTATCCCTATTTAGAATGCATAGTCACGCAACAAAGGTTTGATCTGCGGAATAGAGGTATGATTGGACTCAGTACAGCACTGCACATACGAGGGGACGTAATAGCAATATGTAACATATTGCACGGAATCATCAAAATTTATTTATTTTCCAATTCCGAACGCGAGGTATGCTGAGGATAGGAAAGAACATGAAGCGTGTAAAACTTTCCGTACCTCAGGTGTTCTTTATAATTGAATTTTAAAGTGAGGAAGCTATCAATAATGAATTAACATTCTTTATGTGTACATGATGATATGTTGGTATGAGGTGGTTGAGTGTGTGTGGAATCTGGTTTCTTCCTTCATCTACATAGAAAACAAGGGTAGTATAATTATGTTACATTGAATGAAAATGGGAGACGGGACCGGGGTTCGAACCCTGAGCTTTGCGCGCTCATGCNCAACGTAACATAATTAATCTGTTACCTGGCGGTGTGGTTCACCGCAATCTAAGAGATTTCTATGTTTGTGAAGGGTAATATAGCCGACTTTTAAATTATTGGATTGAAACAACGATGAGAAGAAATCACACAAATAAATGTCAGTTATAAGATAATGAGAGTTATATCAATCGGTTAATTTTAAATATTCATGTACGTGTTTTTGTGTAGGTAACTAAACACTTCGGTGACGAGCATTAGAGGCCGAACTCCACGTAGGTTTACTCCCTAGACACGTTGGAAGATGTTTTTGGGGAAAGGCGTTTACCTATGATGTAGATTTCCGTATCCAAGTATTACAAATAAGATCCTGAGTCACTGTTCCTTCACTTGAGCTATATGAACTGAAACGTTGAAGTAAAAAACTACAATTTTATCTGGTATGGAACCCGGGGTTTGTCCATGGAAAGCGAGCACACAAGTCTTGAGCTAAACGGAGATCTATATACATATATATTATTCATTATTTATATTATTATTTTTGTATTTTTCTATGTTTTACTTCCTCACATACGTAGTATATAGAAAGTTTTGTAATCGTGAAAAAATTCGAAAATGAGATTTCGACGGAAATATCCGTTTTGGTGATCCGTGATTCAGAAAAAGTTTTTTTTAGAATAGCGTCCGTCTGTCTGTTCATCTGTGTGCAGCGATACTGAGTAAATGAATGAATCTATTTTATTCGCATTCCATATTTACGGTAGAATTTACTTGTCGATGCACGTGCTCTATTTTTTTTACTTTAAAATAATGAGTACTTCACATGAAGGTCAAAGTACTTCTTCAAATATTTCTCAAAAACGGCTTCAACGATTTTGCATACATTTTCTGTACATAAAGTACAATTTGTGTGCATTACATACGCATTATCTTTATTTCGCTTGAAAGTTTGGTATAGACGCAGTAAAATAATTTCTGTCTGCTACACTTACACATAAGTTTAGTGTTCCAAGAAGTTTGACTCATATGTTTAGTGTTCCAAGAAGTTTGACTCATATGGAACAAGAAGATGTAGAATACACTTTTTATAAATTGAAATGAAGAAATTATAATGATAAAATACATAGTAGTACTGGAAACGCACTACAGATACGAAAATACATCAATTTCTGTCTAAAACGTAATTACACTTTTACTATATTTTTGTCACTCTATGCAGCAGATGCAGAAACGTATATGAGAAAGTATATGCAAGTTTGCACCACTAGTTATTTTATGACGTTGAGAGCATCAGATCTTCAGGACCTCAGACCTCCAGTCCTTCTCATCCACCTATCAGTATGATTTCTGTGAAAGGATTGGGATGGATAGTTGTTGAGTTTCCGGAGAATGTATGATACTAAACCCATATCGGTCTAGAGAGGGTGATGGAAACCCCAACTAGAAACCTCACTGAAGTTCGGCCGAAGGGAAGAATCAAACACATGCTCTTCCACATACTGTTGTGTAAAAATGTCTTGATACTCACGTTTAAGCATTAACAGAACGTTAACGCGTTGCTCCAAACAAATATGAATTACACCATAATTTTTCGTATTTAATTCTGAGACTTCAAATATTTTACTGCATCCTATTTAAATTTTATTGCAGGTATAAAGAGAAAAGTGCCGTTTTTTTCAGTCTATGAAATTAAGTACACGCTGGAATAAGAGATTCCAATTTGCGAATACAATACAAAAATTAAAACGATTCATTTTAGTTTTGTCATTTGACAGGGTCTTCCTTCTTTCACTTCTGCTCCCACCTTACGACTCGTGGACTGACCTTGAGTTCAAAATCTACGGAATGAACGACCCAGAACAGTACTTTCAATTAGTTGACGATCAACATATATATGCATTCAGTGTGTTTTTACAACGTAACTAAAATGCATAATACATAAAAGAAAACACTGTACCATTAACGGCTTCCACTTTAAAACATTTTTTGTGGGGAAACGTCATCCCTCTCACAATTTAAAAAAAAGGAGATTTATACGACTATGTTCATGAAGGCAAAAATACACCTTATGAAAGGTGATTTGCGAGAAGAATATTTTCTCTTTCCATTTCAAATAAATTAACAAGACATAAGAAACGTTGCTTATGTTTATGTTCGCTCTCTCTTCAAAGCCTGAGCTATCTAGACTATAGCTATGTTATAATGAGCTATTGAATGTTTGACTAAGTATACAGAATGGTCCAAATTCATGGTACAAACTTCAAGGGTTGGTACGGGGCACTAGAACAATAATTTATTGTATCGAAATGTGTGGACAGAAGTGACGCGGTGAGGTGAGGTGCAAACTCTAATTAATAATAATAATAATAATAAACTGAGTTTGAAAAAATTAACATTAAAATACAAATTATGAATGAATTAATTGTAGTATATACATGTTGTAAAAGCAATATTTGTTATATTAGTTGCACTAAAAGACATTTCAAAACACCAAATAGGAAACGAAAAATATACTTCAACAATTCTGATATCTGTAGAAAAGTTTTTCAAAGATTGGTTATAAAATTGACTAAAAATAACTTTGAATTGGTAATTTAAGACATATTTTTGAGTTTGAGTATCAACGGTAGGAAGTGAATAAGTAAGAAAATCAACTGGGCAAACAACGAGTTAATCATTTTAACGTAATGCGCGAAGTTACGTTCTCTTTCTTTGAATGATTTATTTCCATATCATTACCTTTTTCCTTCAGGAAAAGGTAATGGAGTAGAAATGACAGAATGAACGATTTTATTTCGCTTGAAAACTGACAGATTTATTTTGTCACTTGTGATAGAATAATACGTTTCGAATTATATTCTATCTGATATCATCTTCAACATTTGGCAACATTTTCTTACAGTATTTTCAAGGAAATGGTCCACCTTAGATTCTAAATCGAATTGCATGAGCGTTTTCCTTTTAGTACTCGAGCGCCATTAACACAAATGTTTTTCCCATATCAGTTTTACATTATTCTGTTTTGCATGTAGTATGTGATTCACATGCCTAGATTATATGTGTGGTGATGGTATTTCACTAATGCGTTCAGAATTTTCGCTTTTCTACGTCTCTCAAAATATCCACGGAGTTGTGAAATTGTGGCATGAGCTTCGTTTGTTTCAATAACAATAAATTCTTTAAAGCAAACGAATATATAAATATTATAATCATAAAAAATGTACACTGTATCATTATTGAAAATTTTCAGATTTTTAGGATAGTTTATTTCCTTCTTATTCTCATAAATTTACCGACATTTTGGAGACATATATGTAGCAAATGAAATATAGGTAGCAAATTAATTGGAATATTTATTAAATATCATAATAAATCACTAAAGTATAACTCTTACTGATGTATGTTACTATTTTACATGGTGTGTGATTGAACATGTGTAAAAAAGTAATAAAGATACTGACTTTAGAGACCATTGCACCAGCAATGGTGACGGAGTGTTATTTCTTTCTCGGAGAATAAATGAAGACAAAACTCTTAAATTATAAATAACTGTAAAGATAACATTAGACATTTAAAAGTGTAGGCCAAAAGTCACGTCTGTTGTAAAAAATATTTTTGCATTAATTTTATGTTTATTTTTATTCTCTCTATATTATCAAGTTTGCACATCACATTAAAACTTATAACAATTTGAAGACAAAGTAACAAATTTGAACACTAACGTCAAATAGTTTTGAAGATAAAGAAGATTTCAAAACAATTCGGAAATGGTGCAAATATTGAAATCGATGTACGTGTGACAATTGATGGGAAACGTAAAGAATGTGAACGCACTTGTCAGAACAAATACTGCCGACAGTTGGGATGTTCCGAGTTTTTTAACACATCCGGATACGAAACAATTGAACATAATGAATACATCAGTGTAATTTAATATACATTACTTAGTTTCAGTACGTGAGCAATTATATTTATTCAAAATAGTGATTTTGGGAGCGTAAAATATGTCAAACCCTGACAAATGCTATTGCAATATCATCCATACCAAAAGATGAAGTCTTCAGTGATCATTTAAATTTTCATTGAGTCAATAATACTAATACTTCTAATACCAATAACAATGTTAATAATGATATAAAAAGAGGGTATATTAAAGTACTTATATGATTAATTTCTGTTATATTAAAATACATTCACAAATATCAAAATAATATTTTATTTAAAAAATTAGTTTATTGCTACACAGAGACTCAATAAAACAATAATTACTTGTATTAAATAAACATATTCTCAAAATATGATAATGGAAAAAAATTAAACAAATATCTAAAATGTATATGGCAGTTAAGGGTGATATTACATTTTTTAAATATATTCTAAAATATTTTGTTTATTTAGGTTCTCATTTTATGACGTGACGAGATATAATACTCTTCTACACAACAACATAATTTGAGTGAATGAAGTAAGAGGGACAGATGTTGAGTAGCCGAGAAGTTTAAGGAATCTAACTGATAAAATCTACAGAAGTTGAGGGAAATCCCAAATGGAAACATCATCCAGTTCGTTAAGTATGGAATTACACCCATACCGTTCCACTCATCAAGTACAAAGAATACGAAGACTCTACCATTACGTTGCGACTGTCGGAACCGATTTGTTGGGCGATGATCTCGGTTTATTCCTACACCAGCAAATATTACAATTTCAAGCTCCATGAAATTTGCTTGTTTTTCATCTCTGCTTTTATGATAGTGCTCATAACAATTTACTTATTCCATTATAAGGCGTCGTAGCATTACATTCTCCTTGAGTTCTTATCGTTAAAAACTTATTACTTGCTACCACTCACTACATCACAACGTTTCAGCACTTCCCCTTTGACCCTGAAACGTCTCAAAAGAAGTTCTCCTTATCACAGCGGACTTTAAATCGAGTCCATTTGCTTCTGCGACCCTCATTGAATCGCTCAACCGCCGTATTTCAAACCCTTCCATCGTATCACCTTCTTTCTCGAGCCGAAGAGAGAGCCAACTCACACCAAGAGACGATTTCTTCTTGGCCTTTAAAGGAGACAGCAGAGTTATACAAGGTTCTGAACCTTTTCCCCACTTTACGCAGATCTCTTACTTCCATATTGCATGATTGACTTTGGAATCGTTCACATCTTATGTCAAAATCTAATAAATTTGTAGAATGTGAGTTCCATTTTTTTCTTATAAGTAGTATATAGGAAATATGATTGTAATCTAATAATTTTCGATTACGAGATTTTCACGGAAATATTCCAGATATAGATGAAGTTTTAGAATTTCGCCAGACTATCATGTTTTGCGGAAACGATATAATGTGTTGTTATAAAAGTAATATATTTTTCTTGTCTGTGCAAGCGCCCTAGTAGAGTATTTTTTGTTAATTGCGAATATCAATGCATTTGAAGTTGAAGGCATAATTTTACAGAATACTGGAACTATACAACAATTTGTTTACATAATTTCTCTACTACCACGGTTTCTGAATTAGATTAGGTTGACTGCAGTGATAAACAAGTGGTGCAAAACCATTGCACATACTCTCTCATATATGTTTCTCCGTCTGCAGCATAGAGAAAAAAATTCTATAGTGAAAGGGTCAAAGGTCATTCAGGGAGTGGTCCTAAATATTTTGATCGTCTTCCAGTGCTCTATTCATGCTCAAAATAGCTAGATGAAGTTGTTACTGTCTTTTATTTGAAAATTGAAAGTAAAATAAATATTCAGAACATTATTTCAAAACATATAGCGACATATCAGTCTTATAAATATCGTTAAAGTGTTATGTAAATGTAATTTAATAGTAGACAAAAACTGATGGATTTTCGTATTTGCAGTGCGTTTGCTGTCATAAGCATTTAATCATTATCATATCTTTCATTTCGATTTACGAAAACTACTAAAACCTTTTACTTCTAAAAACCGTACAAATGTTTTCAACTTATTTATATCACATCTCATATTATTCTAATGAAATGAACACACAAAAAATGAGTTAAAATCTGTATTATCCAATGTAAATTCAACACATCACTCGAAAATGAAAATGTTTTATTCGATTCCGGCAAAACTCTTTGACTAGTGTAGAGAGAATTATGAAGGTTGGTGGCTCAAAAGTACTTTTGGCGAAGAAAAGTTGGTCACTGGTCCTCGAAGTGCCAAGAGATGCCTGAATCCTAAATCGCCACTGCTTGCAATTGGCGTGTGAAGTCAACCCACTAAACTGGCTTTCTCTATTGTCGGGAGTTGACTTGAAGACGCGTGGCAGTGAGGGGTATAGCAATTGACAGTTCCTTTGCAGTCTAGCACGATCACATTTCAAAGGAACTTCCAGTATTGTCCTAACAAATCTAGTCACTCATGAGCAACAATGGATGGCTACACAATAGGAAGTATTAAACGTCGATAGTACTATCAAATGAAAACCACTATCGACTACTAGCGTTCCAATTCAATCCAAAAAATAAACAGCAATTTTAATAATATGAATATGGACTAACATAATTTTTTTCTTCAATATCAACTCTTCTTAATTTTTACGGAAAGCCAAAACGAAACCTGTTCCAAGTTGTTTCTATTATATAGAAACTGATTTTATTGGTATGTACAACTATGAATCCGTCTTATATAGTGTAGATACATCAAAATAAAAACTGGTATTGACTCATATATTTGAATTTAATTTATTACTTTGAATAGCGTTTCATTTCCACGCACTATTTTGATATATATTCACTTGAGGATCGCTTCGAGATTTCTCTTGAAATCTTTTGTATTTTAAATGGCTTTGAAAAAATGATAAATAGCATCGTTCCAGACACACTACAAATTTGAAGACTTCAGTAACTAATGGATTATTACTCACTAAAATTTTAAAACATGATTTTCATTAACATAGAAATCTCTTAGATTGCGGTGAACCTCACCGCCAGGTAACAGATTAATCATGTTACGTCGAATGAAAATGGTAGACGGGACCGGGATTCGAACCCGGGACCTTGAGCTCTACGCGCTCATGCGCTTACCGACTGCGCCATCCCGTTCGCCTCTCGGGTCCGTCTATCATTCTCATTCAACTTGTGAAACCCAAAGACCTCTGAGGTGGTCTCGTAGAGACTAGTTCCTCATCTGAGGCGACACCTGAGGCGACCCGAGAGGCGAACGGGATGGCGCAGTTGGTAAGCGCATGAGCGCGTAGAGCTCAAGGTCCCGGGTTCGAATCCCGGTCCCGTCTACCATTTTCATTCGACGTAACATGATTAATGATTTTCATTGGTTTAGATTTTGAGAACGATGTTCTAACCATGTTATTCGGTGTAATTTAAACAGAGTATATAGGAAATAAAGAGAGGATGAAGAAACTGTCTTCCTTTCCGAGTTTTACAATTATTCATTCTCTAGGACTTAGTGAACCCATCAAGATCGTTGAGAAGTCGAAGCAGTATTTATGTGACACAAGAAAAATAGTGAAACATGGGAAAAGAATCGGCAGTGTAAAAGTTTTATGTTTATCGTAACATAAATCCGAACTATGCAAGGTATAATCTTCGCAAAGGGGATTACAAAACATGTGACAAAACCCATATCAAAATCGTTCATCGGCACCGAGTGATTTCTTACCCTAATTCCATGATTCCTAACAGATTTGGTGAGAGAGAGAGAAAATAAAAGCAATTTTTTGCAGCTGAAGACCATTTCTCCTTTCTTTTAAATGTGAACTTCAACGAGTCATTCTGTTCATACATACTTAATTGTTCGTTTGAGTGAGCTCTAAAAGTTTGTGTAATGATTTCAAAATAACGGTGTATATACAGAACAGAAGTGCATATATATATTTCCTTTTAAAACTAGATCAGTTGCAAGATCCGTCAGTAAAAATTTGAAAGGAAGTCACACAAGACATAAGAAAAATTTCCTATCTAAGCTTGGCAACGAAGAATTTACCAGTAAACGATACAGATATTGGAAACGTAATATCGACCGATTTCTGAGTAGCATATCGAGTTTTCACCTCAGCTTTGTTTGAACACCCAGGTATTGCGAATTACAAATTATTTTTGTATTAGTTCAAAAATATTTATGTAATAGAGTATCAACATCACGTTTATTTCCTTTCTTACGTAATTTTCCTAAATACGTCAGGAATTACACCTTCTAACCAGGAACTGTTGAAAATATGAGAGAGTGAATTTAACATAACGCGAGAGGAAGATTTTACTAGAAATTCGGGTATATTTTATATTTATTTATATTAAATAGTATTCCATATATTTTCATAATTTAAAATAGTAGGTTCACCTCAACTTAAACCTAAGGTATCACGAAAAGAATTTAAATATACTTCTATCCATACTTCTTCGTACTTTTCTCTTCTCATATTGATACATCTAGTCCCATTATTTTTAGTAGTCTCAGCATAGCATCAACGATCACGTGTGATTTTATTTTCCAACCGGTTTCATTTAGTCTCTCTTCTCGTTTCCTACCTGTTCCGTTATCACACTTGTGTTCCCTGCTTCGCTCTATTCCTCGACTCAGGGTATTGAAAGAGGGTGGTTTGTTTGGCATGACGCCAGTTGCTTCAATGGCCAAGGTGGAAAGCTCATATTGAAACCCCGAACGACTATTTGGGAGAGGGCGATAGAAGAGGGGATGAAGTCTAGGATAGAGATCCTTTCACAAGAGAAGATAGTCGCAATCCGTGGAAATTGTCAGTGAAAAAAAGATGAAGGGTTAATTCGAAGAAAATGAAAAGAACTTGGAAGTCGGGCAAGAGACGTTAAGAATGAGCCGTATTAGGTATCTACTGCTCGTGAGATAGAAACCAATTGTATTATTTTTCAATTACAATAAGGTAGTGGAATGATATTATTATCATTATTATTACATCTCTAATACGAAAATAATCTAAACTCTGACAATTTTATGAATAAACTGAAATTGTTTTTTAACTTACTATAAATAACGTTTACAATTTCAAAATCATATAATATCGCTTGTGAAATTGTTTATGAAATTTTTTTCTCGTAAAAAGAAGAAACATTTCTGTAACGCTGATTTTTTAAATTTCCCAATGAGTGTTTACAACATTTAAATAATAATAGTTATTATAATGTTTAACGCAAATAAATTTGAATATCACAAAATATATGTACGCACCCTATTGAATTTATAAAACTGCAATCATTGTACTTCAAGTATTTTAAAAGAATGTATGGTAATAAAAATATAAAAATAACATTTTACACACATTCTACGTACAGCGTTCTTTAATATGTCATACTAATAGTATCAAACTAACAAAAATATAGTATATTTTTAAAACTTATTTAAATATGATTGTGTGGTGCTATTTAATCTAAAAAGTTAAAACCATACNATATATATATATATATATATATATATATATATATATATATATATATATATATATATATATATTTGTTAAGAACTCAGTACGTTTCGACGTGGATTTACGCTCTCGTCAGGTGATTGATTAAGTAGTAACAAATTATAACAATAAACATAACAATAGAACAAATAAACATGATATAAACAGAAAAATAAACTCGAAATATGTTTACAAAAAAGCAGAAACACAAACGTTATAATATTGTATTGTACAAACCAGATATTTTTTCAGTGTCTGTACGTAATTCAAACTCCCGAGTGTATTTTTTATAAATATCATTTCTGACATACAACGTTTGTAATAATTAACTTCTTTGTTCAAAATTAAAGTATTTTCCCAATCCATTATTATTAAAGCAACGTGAGGTAACTACACTTTGTTTTAATGATTTTAAATTTCTTTTGTGTTCCTGTATTTAAGCCTCTTTTTGTTTAATCTACATTACAATCTTTACATTTTATTTTGTATACTACGTTGTCAGTATTCATGTGATCTTATTAATCTTTCCCTTTCGTTATCAAATTATTTCTTTTATTTTTCAATGTTGAAATAAATTTCATATTCTCAGACTGAAGTAATCTGTGAAGTGAAGAAGATATAAGGAAACACTGCATAAATCATCTTATCTAGTGTAGGTTGCGTTAGTTGTTGCCTGTTTAGTTAGGCAATACAAACTCTTTTTAATATTTCTATTAACAAATTCTATTGGATAGTAATTAGCGGAAATTATGTTACGTACTATTCTTAAATTTTCCCTGGGACGTTTTTCAACCGAAAGTACTGTAATCATAGCTCTCTTTTGTGTTCAAATATTCTCTGAGTAAAAATTTAACAGACGACCTGAATAAGTGTCCCTCCTATACCAATTAAAAGAAAGTTTAGTACCTTTACATCAAGAAAATTTAGTTTATAATTATTTTCAGTTTATAAAGTGAATTTTATCCTAGGGTTGTCATTATTAAATGTATCTAAAATGTTTTTATTTCATATTCTGGCACTATACAAAATATATCAACAACATATTTGGCAAAAATTATTTGTGTAAAATTTTGTTTCTCAAAACTAAGTTTATCTAAATCACTTAATACAAATTCTGACGTAATAGGGCTTATAGGACTACCCATGGGATATCCTTCGATCTGATGATAAATTTATAACTTAATAGATAACCTAATAGACTTAACAAAAAATAAAAATATTATTCGTCCATAAAAGGTCGCAAGTATATATTTAATTAGAGTACATAATTTTAACTATATATTTAATTAGATTACATAATTGACATTAATAGTAGTAGAATTAATCTAAAAAGCTCATTTAAAACTCGATATAGCATCTACAAGAGAATCAATAAACATACTGAAATGAAGTTATACATTGTAACATGATAATTAGAAAGACAGAACAATAGTTTGTTTACGATACTCGAACCATTTGATGATATGATACCATCAGAAATAATGAACCTAATTATACCATCAAACTAAAATTTATGTAACTTTTCACATAGCGATAAAAGTCCTTCGCTTCTCCAGCTGATTAGCTAAGTAACCCAGAGTTGTCCATCGTGACTTATACACATTCATAATGAGTTCAAGTCATTGAATGTTATATTTTCTTTAACGTTTATGACATAAAAATATAGATATTATATGACAACTAATTATAAAAAATATTGATATTATTCGAAGATATTACTTTTCTTACAAGATGATAGTTCTTACAAGTTTGATATACGACTTCTACTTACGGTAGTACTTGTGGTTTGGTATACTATGATGTCTTTTTATGGACAGATATGAACATATGTAAGTAAATTTGTGATAGAATAATATCTAGGATGAGCATAACGTTGGTAAATGAAAAAAAAAACTATATTGTGAGATTTGAATAATTTACTAATTAATTATAAATTTAATCATCCATGTTGCGGAATTTTGAAGTTTAAAGAGTAGAAATTTAAACGGATGACGGTTGAATGCCGACAGAGGACCGACGACCGCGCCCGGTCGCGGCAAGGGTCTTGGCGGCGTTCCTTTAACTCAAATAAAATTTATGACGTTTTAGAAATCGCAAGCTAGCGAGGGGATGAGGGAGAAGACCCGACCCGCCTTAATAAACCACAGCTGTACAGAGAGTAGAAACAAGTATGAACTTGCGTGAAAATCGTTAGAAGCCACAGCGTCGTTGAGAAAATTCTAGAAATCAGTTGAAGCCCTTTAAAAATGTTCCAATGAGAGTCAAGACGTAAGAAGGGGGAATCATTTCGGCATTGGGAGTTTTGGATCACGTGACATTCAAAATTTTGAAGATTTTTGGGAAAAAGTAGGGATAGAGCCCATTTAAGGTAAAGCAGACTCAATTTAGCTCTCACAGCTCACAACTCACATCGAAGTTTTTCGGCAGCGATTAGATGTGTTAACTCACATCGAAGTTTTTCGCTCTCACAGACAAGTTTTTCGGAAGGAGCTCATGTAGCAGCTCGCTCATAGAGATTTCTTCGGCAGCGCTAGATGTGTTAACTCACATACAAGTTTTTCGGAGGAGTTCATGTAGCAGCTCGCTCATACAGATTTTTTCAGCAGTAATCAGATGTGTTCAGCTTACATCTAAGTTTNCACATCTAAGTTTCGTCGTGCTGACATCTAAGTTTTTTGTCGTGCTGACATCTAAGTTTTTCCTCGGGCTCACATTAAAGTTTTTTGTAGCCGTTCTGGTGCTGCTCAGATACTGCTCTGATCGCGCACAAATCTTACAGTTGTTCGCGCGCTGTTCGCAACTCAGATCTTGAAGAGTTTTTGCATAGATGTTGACGCTGCTGACGTTGCTCAGTGGAGTCTTTTGGTGAGAAGCTGACAGCTCACAGACTGTTGAGGGGCTGATCTNTCTGACAGCTCACAGACTGTTGAGGGACAGATCTCCGGGAGGACCCTACTTAGCGGCGGTAATTGGTCATCTTGAGAGGTATGGTACGTCTGTTGGTAATTGTCTAAACCAACACCGTATTGCGCTTGCGCGTCATGGAGGAAATGGCATGAATTACGAAAGAAAGGCACGAACTTTAGAATAACTTAGTGCCCAGACAGACTTTAGTTTTAAATGAATCATGCCATAAGTAAAGTCAGTGTTTTGTCATTGTGAAGAGAAAAAGAGATTTATTGTTAATTAAATTAAGATTGTAATTAAATTCAGTGCTTTGATATCACTTTAGATAAAGGGAATGTTGATTGTTAACTAAAGAAGATAAGATTTTAAATTCAGTGTAAGTTAGTTTATGTGTTTTTTGTAGTGATGACGTCACTTCGGCGTTAAGGTGATTGTTAAATGACGACAATTTGTATTTGTGTCTTTTGGGGGAAATTTATTTAATTAAGGGATGTTTTTAGTAATTAAAATAGCTTTTATTAATGGATTTATTTGTCTTGCGTTTTCCTTAAGTGGAACCATTGCATGGTCCTTTTCCTTCTGATAAAAATCGAACCCCTTAAATATTGTGGAACCCTGAGAAGAGCTAGCCGAGGAGTTTTAAAATAAATTTATTAATTAATTATTTTTCTATAATTAAAATCTTTCAACCCCGTTCTGCCACAATATAAATCCAATCCACGAGTGTGAGACATTTGAAAAAATGACAAATAAATTATTTGTAATTAATTTGTAAACTGTGAACAAGTTTATTTTATTAATTGTTTTATATAATTATAAAACTTGTATAAATCTTGTATAAAATAATTTTGTAGATATTATCCTGGAGAAATTTTTAATCTATCTGAACTTGGTCAGTACACGTGTATTTAATTCTTCGATTTATACGCTAAAATCAACAATATGTCCTACCACTACTCGTTTACATCCATATACTTTTATATTTACAGCATTGTTTGTGGTTCATGGTGTACCCAACTATTTCACTTTTCTTTGCTTTGAACTAGTACGATATTCTACCCACCAATAATCTTTCCTAATATGACTCTATTTCATAATTAATGTATTTTCCGATAACATCGTATTGAAAAGTAGTTAACACTACTCGCTTTCTTTTAAATGTTTCTTCATTAATGTCATTTCTCTTAAATTTAAATATTTTCAAAGAAGTAAAAAAAATTGAAATGTAGAATGGTGTTGAGGGGGCTATAAATTGTTGGAGACCACTGAGAGTCTAATTAGTGGCGTTGCCACAGAGAAATATCTTCAGAACGTGTTCTGGAGGCCAATTGTTCTCGGGATATGAGAGCATGTGTGCTATGTTGTAAACTTTAAGCCGAGAAAGTAAGTTAATACCATTTGAGTAAGGATAAATAGAAAATTATTTATTTGTGAGCAAGGTAAGAAATATGTGTGGTCAATCATTGTGAGAAAACAGCGTCAAAAAAACTACATCAGTTCAAAAAATAGTCTCTAACACTCTAAAACTTCAAAATTAACTCTTTCGTAAATTTTTCAAACCATTCAATTTTTAATAAACACAAATAATACATAAAATATCAACGCGTACACACATTTATTAAAAATATAATGAGGAAAAATTATAAGAAAAGTGCTATTATGATGAATAAATCGAGAAAGAATATGTAAATAATACGGATATGGCAAGGAGTGCGTTGCAAGTGATGTGCTAAATACGAACCTGAGCGGGCGCATGCTGCACACAGTGCGGCATTCCTCGCTGCTCAGAGGTGGATTTACAAGTCTGGCACCCCCAGGCAGTAATTAATGTACAGCCTCTTAAAGCAGATTTTATATACATAAATTTTGTTGTTTACTAATTATAATGATTGGTTATTGTACATTTTTATATCCATTTATTATTCATATTTATTAATGATATGTATTTTTTGGTTTTTTATTATACTAATGTTATTAAAATGTACAAAGTAGTAAAAACATATTTACATATATTTGGACTCACAAGATTTAAAAAAATTAAACTTATAGAACAGACTTATAATAATATTAATAAATGAGAAATATTTTTGTTGCCCCCAAAACCTTGCGACCCTAGGCACTTGCATATTCCTGAATCCGCCTTCGTCGCTACTCACTTTTCAAAGGGCAATATACAACTAACAATGAAGAAAAACGTCGCAACGTTGTGGTGATATAGTAACCAAAGCATAATTAGAAGAATCTGCTCACATTCCCAGAATCATTCCAAAATCAGTGGTTGAACACGTTTACCTCACTCAGGGTGGCAGCGCGTCTATCGGACAGTGAAAATGAAATACCGGTTGCCCATTGTATATACCATTTACTGCTCACAGGTTACAGTGGGTCCTCTGATTGGTTCTCTAATGTTCGTATGACTGCAAATTTTTTATGCAGATTCATTAGTGAAAAAATATAACTCATTATCAATAAGTGAGAAGTTGCTTACACCTCAAAGAAATTATCGGATAACAGATTCCATATGGAAAGAAACAAGCAGAAGCAAATTCAATAAATTTTAGATACATTTGTGTACAAGTCCTATATTCAATTAGTACCCATCTTCATGAATAAAAACACGCAATTATTTAACAAATAAATAGACTTACTTTAAAAATACTATGAAACAAATCTACTATACAGTTTCCATCATATCTTATTTTGAAATTTAAATAGTCCTTCTCATATGCTATTACTTTGTTTCCCAATATTTCAGTGGAACTTCTGATAGTGTTAAATGATACATAAGTTATTAATACTTAATGCAATGAACTTTTATCCCATACTTCATTGCAACTTTCACTATTTAACATTCATAAATATAAAGTATATTCGAAGTCACCAAAATATTGGCGGACAAAAGACTGAAATGTAGTATAAATGATTCAATGTGATATGAATAATAAAATTAACATTTCTTCTCCCGCAACATAATTATATTATAGCAATACTGCAATTCGACACAGGATATGGGGTCGAATGTATTCTCAATAAGGAAATGTGACGATACGTAAACCTCGAGATATTGGTTCGAATCTTGTTTATGTCACTAGACATTTGACCAAACATTACATACTTCAATAATATTTTTCATACTATTATAATATTGTTTCAAATGTAATTATACTAAACAATGAATTTTCTTAAACTTTCGTAAGTGGGTGAAGGGTCAGCTTTCTGCCTCATTCCCGAAAGTTCGTTTGTAATAGTGATAATTCTTATTATAAAGATCCGGATAATAGATGGTTTGAATTAAAAAACAATTAATATCCTTACTCGTTTCTTCGTTCGACCGCACTATTTTACAGGAAATGTGTGTTTGGATTATGGATTTCCACTATGGTATTACTCTACAGTAAGAAGTTCATTAAACATCTGTTCTAAGCTAAGAAATATATTAACTTCTGTTCAGATAACGATCCGAAATTCATATGTATTTACACGTTTTTTGTTACAGCCAAAAGATTGCAAGAACATAAATTTTAGTTTCAACCGATATGAAATGTTCACCTTACAAAATAACGAAATTTCATATATTTACCATAGACCTTGATAATTTACAAAAATAAAATTTATGGTAAATCATAGAGGGATAAAAAGTATCAATGATTTTTGGTGCCTGGATTTTCTCGGCATATGACTTAAAATATGTTCTGAATATTATCTCTTCGTATTATTACAATCTTATATCATACATTAGCGACGTTCTATAACAAAATTCCCTATCCTGACCATGCAGCTAGCGACGGTAGCACGTCCTCTATCCACGTGCGAGATTCACGCACTCATCACAATGCTCGCTGAACACCATGACTTACTTGGAAGAAAGTTCTGGGTGCGGAAGAACCACGAGACGGATGCTGCACTAAGTAGGTTACATGAGTACTAAATGCTTCCGCCCGAGTCAAGGCACTGTCCACTCAGTAGTAGAGGTGAAGGCGTATAATCATGCAACGTTCTTAGTGTTTCGGTCAGTAATTCTTCCTTTCCAAGTCTGTCTTTCAAGCTAGCAATGCTCGACACAATGATATGTACCCACGACCTATTCGATTGCACGTAGTGATACTCTCTCATCACGGCGCCCAGCCACAAGTTTTGTCCCTATTATCGCGACTCTATGATATTAGACTGTGTTGTTTCTATCATGTTATCTCCTCATAACCAAAATGTAGAACAGCGATAGTTCAAATGAAGGTCATCATTTGTTACGTCACTCTGCGACTGCAACGCGCGGACGATCGCGAGGCACACCACCAGTGTCCGTTGCGACGCTTGGATGTCGAGTGGGTGTCCGACAGCAGCCGCACAACGCGCTCCCATCAACATGCAAATGATAGACGGTAATTAATATCCTCAATCGCGACGCGCGCCAGGGGTTGCCTCGTTAGTCTAGTGGCTCGCCCAAACAGAGGCAGCGGATTAGGGAGGAGAGAAACAGTGGTTAAGGGGCGGCTGACAAAAATTAATGTTGACAAAGAACTAAAACATTCTTGTTTTCTCAACAAACTCTGCATACATTTTGTCAAGTGTGTGAATTCCAGATTGAGAGATAAAATCGAAAGGAAATCGAAAATAATACAGTTTATTTGATAGGAATTCATGAGCTTCGTTATTCAAAAAGCAATCAAATAAGAGAGGAATTTCATTTAGGATCCTTTTCGCAAGAGATATCTTAATGGAAACGTCTTTCTTTGAAGAAGAAATTCTTGTAGAAATTCGTGAAGTATTCCATAATTAATTTTGATGGAATTAATTATTGCTGATGGCGTAAGGTTCTTTTTTTGCTTCTTTCGTAAAATATCAATCTTAATACTTCTACTCTTACATTTTTATTGCAAGATTATACATTAGTATTGGTTAGTTAATCAAAAAATTTATAATATTGCTCACACAAGCTTTGACCTCGTAACATAATTTCCGGGACACAAATTTCAGATGTAATGTACACCAATTCCATTTAAATAAATAACATACATACATATTCCTTTTTCTGACACTGCACTGCACATGGACACATTAGAATCATATATTTAGATAATTCAAGTGGAAGATAGATTTCTTAGCATGTATTTGAGACTAGCGCAAATAACCGCTGTGTAACTGAAATAAAATAGTAAAGAATATTTATGAAAACAAAAATTTGGGAAAAGTTTTTCAAAAATTTGTATGGTTAACATGGTCTCCATTATAAATTAAGTATGACTGAAAAAAATTAGGAAATTTCCATTTCGTACTCACAGTTTATCGAAACAATATTACCCGTTGATACATTTTGTACTCTTAAAAAAATGTAATCTTATGCATACAAATGAGCTACTTTTAATTAATGAGACTACATTGAGGTGTATGATTATGAGCTACGAAAGGGTACTCACCACGTGCCATGAGCAATGTCAAAATTTTCCTAATGTCTCCTCGAAATTTTACTACTTTGTCAATTTTTACCGAAGAGCTGGATATGCAAATACATGGTTTGGTGTCTAGCGTTTAGAACCATGAAATCAAAGATATAAATGGTAGATCATTTTCATAGATTCACTTTTTTAAAATCTTTTATTCCTTGATGATACATATTATAACATCAATTATAATAAACTTTGAAATTGGGCAATTTGTGATCTTTCAACGTAACCTCAAGATATATACAGGAAAACATGATATGCAATAATGTGTTTTGAAACTGTCGCGTAGATACAAGCAGCGACACTCGCGTGGCCATTCAAACTACGCGCCATGCCCAACCTGGTGACTCAGCTCGTTAGGGCTATATAAACCCGATGCTCATAGCATCGGAGTGGCTGTCGCTCGCGTGTCCGACGCCGTGCACGTTCTGTCTCCTAGTCGTAACTGGCCAGACCTGCACAGTCTCGGCTACGAATCCTTCTATACCTTCTCATCTCTAGTCACGAATCCTAGTCGTAACTGGCCAGACCTCCACGGTCCCAGCTACGAATCCTCATAGACTTTCCCGTTCCTAGCTACGACTCCTGCGAGTAACGAGATAGACCTCCCGGTCCTAGCTACCCTCGTTCTAGTTGCCGACGAGTCCCCGTTAATGCACGTCGGCTATTGCCGTTCATATGGGCAGTCGGAGCCAGTCACTCCCGCGGGGTACCGCGCAAACCCGAGCTCTGGGTCGTTTCTCCGAAGGAACCATGGAAGTGTACGTCTGATCGAAATAAACTACTGTTGCCACAACTGGACTAATCCCTTGTTCTCGCTCCCTCTCATCATTCATGTCACTCTGAATTAGGGATTAGTTCGAGGTCCAAAGCGACCGTATAACTAACGTCGGAGGAGGGTCCATTAGCGAGTGCCCAAAACATCCCCCTTATCCTCATGACAAAACGATAAATAAAATGTAATGTGTTTAGTATGTAAACATATCATTGCTTGAATGTACGAATTATGAACCCAGTCTTAAGCAACCGATTCATATATCAGTTGCTTTAGACTCGGTTCATAATTCTCACTTTCAAGTAATGTGTTTTAAAAACTTCAATGACTAATTAGGAAAAAAAAGTATTCGTAGGTGTTCATTAATTTTTATAATTAAATGAATCGTGTATATAAATTCACATTTTAATTAATATTCATTACGTTGTAGAGGAAAAATTATTTTTTTGATTTAATTTTGAAAATATAGCAAAAAATGGAATTTTTTATTACAAATACAAACTGACGTCCGGAATAATAGTTATATATTCTATGGATTTCCTTCTTTTCTTGAAAACTCTTTCTCCAAAATTTAAGAGAAAACTTTTTCTTATAAGAATTCCTCATTTCAATCACTTCTATTTGAAACGTTTAATTTATACATTATTTCAGAGAGAAGTTTACAATGGGATTTATTCGGGTATTAGTTCAAATAACACTTTTTTTATTTCGAAAATAATATACAAACAAAGTAAAAAATTAACATTGCAAATTTTTTTTAGACACGTGTTTCTAACGTATAAATGTGTCTCTTTCAATAAACTCATCGACAGTCAACAATTTTTTTTTCTTTTTCTGGTAAAACATTAATGTACTTTTTTCACCTGACAAGAAAAGAATTTCTGCTATCCTTCCTCAGTCTCCTTTCTCAAAATTTTACTTTTATCAAATCTATATCAACTAATATAGTTCAATCAATCATATTCATGGTTTACGTCCTTCTCTGAAAGCGTTTCATAGGTTTACTTGCGGGTTGTTAACCATTAAAATTGAAAAACTTCGGAACTTGGAAAACTTAAGATGAACGTCCACATGCAGTTTCCCTATTAAAATTTACAAAACAAAATTATACCGACGTTTAAATAAATAAAGTTATTACGGCTAAATAATGAACCATTACTATATATACTTTTCACAATGAAGAATTTCTGATTGTCTTATTGAATCTTCGAAATAAATATATTCTTCTAGAACTATATGCCTTCATATTTAGTCAATCGATTTCAGGCAGAATTACGGGAAGGATTATCTCATAAATGAGATGTAAAAATCTTCTTT
The DNA here is from genome assembly GCA_002313205.1 of Laupala kohalensis. Taxonomy (NCBI): domain Eukaryota; kingdom Metazoa; phylum Arthropoda; class Insecta; order Orthoptera; family Trigonidiidae; genus Laupala; species Laupala kohalensis. Next base: position 115,444 of record NNCF01131975.1, read on the forward strand.
TAATTACATTAATTCGGTTTTTCTTTTCTGCCAACGTATCGAGATTATACGTTGACCTCTTCTTCAGGGTTGTAGATTGTCAGTATACTGAGAGATAAATGATGAATTGTAAAATGTATTGTTGCAAAAAGTTCCAATACATTTTTGTTTTTAGTATAATTGCAAAATTTCCGCATCATGTATCATTGACAATCTCGTGTGGTCTAAAAACAATAAAGTTAAACTTATTAATTATTCATTGGAAAAGTTCTGTTTTATTAACCATTGTAATCTGACAAACTGGTCACGGATAATACGGATTTTTTTTTCATGTTGGTTACGAGCCAGCGTGTATAATATTATTAAACATAGAGTTCAACTGTATTCCGAGAAGCGTAAAGCTCTCCGACAATAGAGCACTGCTAGTGAGTAATACAATATATTTCCCGTACATCCACACATTTCTACATTTGTACACTAATTTGCAAGGGTTTTAATTTCCACGTTCGTAAAATAAGCGTGCAATAAAATATCTAGTTAACAATTTAATGATAGTTACCATCGACGATATAACATTTCGGGGATGACAAAATCCAACACATTAATTGGAGTTCACCGGAGCGAAGTTTTGTTTCACTGAATAGGGTTATCCCGGACGCAGAGACACTTCGTTGTTGGAAAAAAGTAGCAATTATAAAATTATTTTGGGGGTATTTGATGAATGTTATTAGTGAATTGAAAATGTCTCAATTACTCATTGATAAAATGAAAGGTTGTCCAATCTTTGACAAGATAAAAAGTACTTGCTGTTAGCTGAGCAGCCTTTTCTCTGTACATCCTGAAACTACATCTAGGTTAAGTTGTTCAAATACCGATTGGAAAGTTTTTCCTCACGACTTACGTTGAAACTGACACCAAGGTTCATTTTACTGCTGTAAAATTAGCATATGATTCATCTGAGGAACCAAGTGGCCAGAATATTATGGTGGTAACTCCCAAGTGCATGATGAGCTTCTCATTGAGAGAAATAAACCTGGACATATTGACCAAGAAATCTGAGCGAAGTTGAGTCGAAATAAAGTATTGATGAAATATCCACATTTCATAGAAAATATTTCCTATGTTACCTGGAAAATCGTCATCCTTGTTAAAAGCATTTTTAAAATTCCGAGAGTAGAAATACATATTTTGTTGATTATATCTGCACGAGTTCAGTTATCTCTAAGTCCACGATATCAACTAACAAGAATTTTTGTTTCCATTTTACAAACTGTACGTGTGTAGATCATTGTCCTTCAGCGTAAACTTCTTCCCTGAAATTGAACTTAGTCTATCTACAGGATTGAATTTTACGCACAGAAAAAAAATTGCAATAAATTAGAGCTAGAAATGTCATGATAGAAGCTTCGATGAACTAACATAAAAATTTATTTTAGGTAAAAGTCATTTTGCATTACTCTAAGCTAACGTATTCTACGTCACTCAGCAATACTCTTGCGTCTTTCGTCTTGCGTGAATTCACCCCGACTCACAGAAACCTTCCGTTCGATCATCTGGTCTGAGAATTATTCAAAATGGTGGAAATAATCCTCGGTTGGTCCTCTATTTCACGTCTTTCCGGATTGACGGCCGTCATTGAACCAAAATGGTTTGTAGGTATCCGTAAATAGATTGATGGGGGAGGACAGATGATAATAATTACATGACAATTTTCGGTCAGGTGAAAATGGCGACGAGCGGGGAATTGAACCCGAAGTTTCTGCTTTGATCACAGGGGTGTTAACTACCGCACCACCCGGTCCCCTTCCACATCTGTACACCATTTCCACCCATACCTATTGTTGTCATATATCTTTTCCACGTGTAGGGTACACGGAAGAAATATGTGCAATAATTACATGTCCCTATGTATTCAATTCTCTACGCCCCTGTGAATCTCTATGTAATTTATGAAGTTAAATGCAAAGTCAATTTATTTCTGAAAAAGAAACTTCAACCTGAGTATTTTTCGAATCAATGCAATTTGTCTCGCAGAATCATCATCTCCATTTCGATTTATCCAACTAAAGAAAACTCTGAGACGCGCCATTCTGCATCCTTCATTTCGTTTTCCTCCCCATCCTTCTCTCTCTCTCTCTCTTTCTCACTTCATTCGCCTTTCGAGAGATGAAGCTGCCTTCCGGCTCATTATAGGTTTATAATTAAAGCTTCCAGGATTCAGTGAAGACTCTTTTGAAGCTTGTCCCTCCCGAGGGCTATGGATGCGGGTCCTTCCCTACGCTTCCTCCACCCTTTAATTCCTCTGGCCCTTATCCATTACGCTAAAATTAGACGAAAGGAAGACCCATTGGCGGCCATGGGGTCGGCTTGCCCTGCAGATCTCTATCACTATCCCTAACAATGTTCCTTCCCCTTTTACGCCATGTCGCGGGACTTGATGAAATCATAAGTTATGAACAAAGAACGTGGAACGGGTTGAATATTCCTGCGGAATTTGGAACATGCTTTCAGAACCAAAACTGAATTAAAAAGTTACTCTCTGTCATGTGAAATTGAAAGAGGAATTTTAGTTTTTTCAGTCTCTGTCACAGAACTGAATTACGTTTTTGTGGTTAATAATTTAAGATAAAGGAAATGTCTTTCATTTAGAGTAATTTCTGTGGAGTTGAAAAAAATTAAAATATTTTCCATTAAAATGTCATATATGTTGTTTTACTTGGCTAACTTTACAACGACCATTTATAAGGCTCATGAATAAAACAGATTTATAATTCTTAACGATCTTTTTACCGTAGTATTTCTTTTTTCAAAACACAGATATTTTAAAATTATTTTATCATTAATGGGCTCAATAATGAATTAACATAATAAAATATGAAATATAGAAAGAATCTATGTGATGAATGTAAGGATGAGTAATTTCCATGATTAGTGAATTATTACACGGGCAGAAATCCAGCAATATATCCAAAAATATTGAATGATTGATGGATCAATATATTTTAAAAAATCGGCAAATTAATTTAATTCCATGTTTCATTACTTGAAATGAATTATTAAGTGAAAATATAAAGAAATAGATAATAGCAAACTGTGAAGGAGACAATGTGCGGTTTAAATTCCGTACACAATTACGAGACGGGGTATGTGATACTAGTCGAGCGAGTTGATTATCATGTGACTCATTGAGTGTGACAGATTTTAACAGTAAAAGTGTATCTCTCTTCCATTTAATTAACCTCTTCCTGTAAATTAAATGACACAAGCTTTAAAATGTCTATTATCACGTAATAAAATGCATTATCTTGGGAAAGAAACGACGAATAAAACGATAAAAGGAAATCAAAGAATCTCCACTTAAGATAGTATAACGTGTAGCTGGTAGCCAAAATTAAATCGTTCTCCTCAGATTTAAATTGTTATATCCAATGCTTAAATTATTTTTCTCTATTCAAAATTATTCACGTGAAAACCACATTAATTATTCACACAACTAATATTTGTGAAAATCACATTAATTACACTTTGACATTTAAATGTACACAAAGCCTACCGATGCGTTCCCTCACAGGCATACTTAATGAGTAACTTGCTGATATGAAACAAGTTGCCTGAAGGCTCAAGGATTTATCTCAATTATAATTGGAAAATTAAATTTCTGCGTACTCCCGAATTTACTCTCTCATTTACTGACATTAAAATAGTGTCAATAAAATCAAATCGTTGACATTCTTAAGTTATCGATTGCGACCTTACCCTTCTGACTCTATCCAAAAAATATTAAAGTTAAGAAGCCAAAAACGATAGTCAACAAAAAAAAACAATTTTTTTGAAAGTGTGTAAAATGTTCGGTGAAAAAATCCTTAGTATCTGGGTATTCTTTCTTCACTTGCAACTGCAGAATCTCGAAGTGATATTTTGTATATAAGTTAACTATAATTGCATCAGTAATACTAAAAATTATTTTATCAATCGAGGAAAAATACTAACATATGGGTAAAAATTGTCTATGTGTGACTTGTAGCATTGGTTTCGGGTTAATTATGTCTTCCCAATAAACTTACAAAAGTAAAAAAAAAGACACCAACAAAAACATCAGTTTCTATAGCGCAGACACAGCGTTGTGTTGACTCACTTAATACCTCCTTTGTCATTGAGAGAATATTTTTTCTTTATATGCTGATGACCAACAAATTTTGCCCACTTATGAAATGTTTCGCACAAAAATATTCACTAAAATAAAAAAAAAAATGATAGAGACCCAATTGATTTTTATTAACACATAATTTAAAATTGTTTATATTTTTCTTCGAATAATTGTGTGTTTGGAGGCCATAAATATTTCATTCCCGATGATTCCATTATTGGCTAGAGTATATTGAAAATGTAAATGATTATTCGAATCATAATATCTACAAATCATGAAACATCATAAAGTGCTCTTGCAACTGCTTGGTCAATCATACTATTTACAAATATTGAAAAAAAATCTTCACTTGAATACTAATATATAAATGAGTAACGCAAAAGTGTTCCTGTCTGTTTTCTACCTGATCACTACCAAACCTCTGAACCGAGTTTAGATGCCCAGGATGAACATAGATTAACTGTTATTTTTAAAATGTGTGACAAGAAGGATAGAAACGATTTTTGACAATCAAATCGGAAAAAAGAGAGTTATATTCGCTTACGTTGCCTAAACGGATAGAGATAGGTGACAACAATGAATGACAATACAGTTTGTTCTACAAAAGTTCTACGAGAAAGTCTATCTACGAAATGCGACAGCATATGTCTATCTACAAAAATTAACCTAAATTATAAAAAGGTATTAAAATAGAAGTAGTTAAATGCTTCAATCCAAGAGAGTAATTTAATGAGCAAACAAATCAATGATCATCAAATTTAATGGATTATTTGTTTTGTGTGTTTAACAAAGATAAAATACGTAAGACAATTTCCGTATTCTTTTTCTAAATGTGTAATGTCAGAAGTCATGCATTTAAAATTGAATACGCTAAAATTTCAACGATTACTTTAGATTATACAAGAATTTTTATGAAATAGTGCAGCGGCGTGATATCTTGGAAGTAGAAATTAGACCGGCACGGCTTCCGCGAGTTGGTGTATTGGACTATACATTCAAATTTTGTATTAAATATGTATTATTACGAATTTTAAAAAAATAGTATGCTGTATATATTATTTTAAAACCAGTAAGGAAAAGTATTTTGTTCTTACAATATAGATATATTTTCTATTTTTCTGAGTAAAAGAAGATTAATCTAAGATAAATCCCAGGAGGGAATTCAGCTAGTAATATAATTTCTAACACGTAAGACAATTTCCGTATTCTTTTTCTAAATGTGTAATGTCAGAAGTCATGCATTTAAAATTGAATACGCTACGAATATAGTAAGGGACTTGGAAAATTATTATTATGTTTATGTTTTGAATATAACTCTTTTATGAATATAATGAATGAAAATTAGAATTATGTTAATAAACATAACTCTCGGGGTGATGTAGCATACGAATTTGATTCCAATATTATACTTTGATAAATTAAAGTATTATTAACTTGTATTAGAATATGAATAACAATGTGAAGAAACAAACTACATTCTTTACGAGATGCAAATTTTTAACGCATTATATTATAATAAAACTGAGTAATAAAATAATTGTATGTAATTATGAATGGAGTAATATCGTATTAAAATATGTTTTTGCAATGTCACATTTAAAGATCAATAGTTTTTTTTACGGCACTAGCTTTTTTGTTTGAAATTTTGCGTTAAAATACTAACATTGATATACGATTATTTTTCTTCTTTTTCTGGCAATATTCCCAGAGTTACAACGCGTTTGACTTCCAAAAAATGTTGTACGTTTAATAATTTAATACACGCTATTTTTCTGACTGAAAGAATTTTCTGACTGTTGACATGTGCTCGGTAACACAGCCTACAGAATAATTTTCAAAACTGTAGTTTTTATTCTTAATTTTCTTAAATTATCACATGAATGCTTGTATACTTCTCCTCTGCTTGAAATGAAATGATGGAGACGTATTTGTGCCGAGTAGTTTGTCAAAGTTGACAGGCAAGATCCCAATACTTTCTATTTTGTCCCGCGTGTTTTCTGCAGGATTTTTTATATTATTGTGTTCATAAACATACAGAAATCTCTTATATCAACGAATCATAAACCATGATTCACGCGTAAAACCAAGAGGAATCAGAGATCAATTAGATTATAACAGACATTTGCGTTAATATACTTTGACCATTCATTATTTTTATTATGTAGTTTTGTTATTGTGTAAATCAAGATATCACATTTGTTTCTTCTTCTTCTTCTTCTTCTTCTTCTTCTTCTAATTATGCGTGTCATTTTCTCTCGATGGGGATTTTTTTGTAATGTAGTGTACGGGAGTGAAACATTTGTGTAAGTTAGTAACAAAACAAGAAGAACGAAGTAGAGCCGATTTAAGTTGTCTTGTGATATTTAAAATTTTCCTCTTTCTCTTTTCTTTATTAATATCTTCAGGTCATTTCATGCGTTTTGTCCCTGGTATCCTATTTTATTGGCCTCTGATAAATAATCCTCAGAACACGTGAAGCAGTAGCAGTCAGAGGATGTCTGGCACTAGTTTTCACTGGTACTGTGAACTGGTTTATCGTCAGGAGCATGTTGACGAAAGAACTCTCTGCGAATGGTTTTTGTATGCGCTCACTTCCAGCGTTTCCGACAGAAATTTTTTTGGTGAATAGAAATATGTAAACTAAAATGACGTTGAATTTAAAACTTTATTTCAAACTTTTTTTCTGTAGATTTTTTATTTCATGGGAAATTATAATGAAGCAACGAATATTTGAGGCACCGCGAACAGTTCCTCTTCCATTTGAAAACTGAAAAACGTATTTATTGGCTTATATTTATATTGTTATACAATATTATAGTACTACGTGACATAAAGTTTGTAATGCTGTAACGCAATGTTTTCATACAGTTGTGCAACGTAAGAGATTTTATTAGCGTCGTGCCCAAAAAAAGTAAAAAGAAGTTGACACTTTGTCAGTGTGGGGTTTGCTGGTACGTGCTATAACCGAAACTGTAAACGGGCAGTAATTTTCTTCATTGAATACTTTATCACGGAAGGGATACTACATTTTATTCATTCTGCCCTGTAACTAATTCTCCGTAGGGTTATCACTTTTCACATCTAATAAGAAAAAAAGACGCAACTCTATCCTCCCCAGGGTGGGATAAACCTGCTTGTATTTAAGTTACTACTGGTTCAGCCCCCGGTGCCATTGGAGCCAACGAGATTTCGCCAGAAAGGGAAGTACTCGGATAAGGTAGTGTCCCCTAGGAGTGTTACTATGAGTGTCATATTTTTAATTGCATTCCCATAACAAACAGTAAAATTAAAAAAAAATTGATTGATACTCTGCATGGTGTAACGAAAACACGAAAATTTATGATTATGCTAATCATTGCATTCATCATAGCGGTGTCATATTCGCGAGCTCCCCCAAAAAAGGAACAATTCCAATTCGCTATCAATTGTGCGGTTTGCCTCGTCCCGAGCGAGTGAACGCGTGGGTGCCGATGCGGAGGGCAGAGGGAGGGGAGGACGAGGATGCGTCATAGGGGCAGCTGCAGCGTTTCATTAGGTGACCACGGGCGACACGAACACACATTCCCAATTAGGCTGTAGAGCCGGTGTGCCACAGGGCCGTGTCACCATAGCCCCCAGAGCTTGTGGCGGTTCTACCACCCACTTCCATTCCTGCTATGAAGCTTCCTAAGGGATTGTCTCTTCTGCTTCAATGGTATCTGTACTTATTGTTCTTTTTATTAGCACTGATACACATTCAGTTGGACAATCGATTTATAAATAAAATATAACTCAAAAAATATACATGTGTATTGAGACAGAACTAATACAATTCAAAGAAACACATTAATATAATTGCTTAGAAAATTTGAGAAATTTCTTCACTGATTATTAATTCATTAAGATTATTCAGTTTTCTCAAGTGAAAAATATTGAGAAGTCGTGCACGACTTTTTCATGTAGAAATGTTTTTAAAAAAATTTAAAAATATATACTTTACTTCAACCATTTTAGTTGACAGTTTTTGCTAAAGATAGAATACTTTTAGATGTTAAATTGACCCACTGCTAGAAAAATTCCATCACATCAATCTCACAGTCCAAAGAGTATTTTGATGCTTTGCAGTTATGGCAATGTTTCTTGCGTTGTAGCATTCTAGCAATTAAAATGTGATATTTTTCTGTTTATCTGAATCAAATTAAGTTATTCGAAATAAAGATAAATTCATTTTACATATTATTTTTATTATAATATTATTATTGTTATGTTAATATTATTTTATAAGTTTTAGCGTAAGTGTGGGATGACCTGACGCATTTTCCCGTTAGATAACATGACTTTACCTTTATTTTTCAATAAATTAATTTTTAATTGATATCAAAATTTGTTCTACTTGATTTCTTTACATATTTGGTTCTTTTAAAATATAACCAATAGTGAAAAATAGCGTGAAATTAACTTAGACTAATTACAAACAATACGTCTATCAGTACTTTTAAGGGGTTAGTATTTTTAGGAAAGTGGATCCATAATTATATTTTTAATGTCTCTTCATTTCCTTTATTTTTAAACTTTATTCTCAACAACTCTTTACGGAGGATATTTATATTTGTTAAAACCGAAGGATAGTGAAAGTATCTTTCATACAAACATTGTCGGTAAACTGCAAAATTATATACACATTCATTAACTCTGTGAATCAATATTTCTAAAAAAAAATAGGATCTCCAAGAAAATTCACTTAACGAGAAATTGTCACTTCCCATTTCATATTAATGAACACTAGGTCACTGAAATTATTTCTCCAATAATTTAATTTCACTATAACAGAGAGTTGATGTGAATGAGGAATATTAATACACATATGTAACAAACTAGTTCATAATTTGAAAGCGATCAAAGCTCCTCTTCAAATCTACTAATATTGATCTATCGAAAACAAATAAGCTAGTAGCTTATAGCTAATAATAAAATTGAACAAACTTAAACGTATTCATAATTGAAACTAAAATTTAAAACTGTTTTTGCAAAATGAGAGCCAAATTTCTAGAACTCATTTCTGGACTAGGAAGTAATAAGTGTTATATTGTTTTAGAAAATTAAATATTGTTTAAGAACAAAATACCAAATGACTAGTCTTGAAAACTGAAACGCAAATGGGTGGTTCTAAGGAAATGGGGAAATTTGCGGCACACAAAGGAGTGAGGTCCATGAGCAAGAACTCCATTTTTAACAGATCTAACGAGTGTACACAAAACAACTGAGGTTACTGGGTAATGAATCATGTTACATTGGTTTCGGCGGTTGCTACCACATGAACCGCACCTGTACGACCATCTTTACCTTGACAGCCGTGAATTTAAATGAAATGTCAAAGGAGTGGGTCATGAAATGGCAAAGGAATGAGGAAGCAGTCGTAAATAAATTATGTGTTATGTACATTGATCTTGATTATGTTAATTGGCCTGACTCATGTGTATAAATATTTTGTGATAGCAGAAAAAATTAAAATAATTAAAAAATGATAAAATCCAAACTTACCTGGATAGGACGTTCCGGTCATATATTTCCCATCAAACATAATACATGATTGAAATAACTTGTTTGGGTGTAGCATAAATAACACATGATTACTACTAGGGAATTCGTACTTTTACACATAGTAAGAGAGAGAATGGACATTCTCTCTTCGATGGATACCCATGCCATTGAGGACTCATCTATTCTAAATTTTCTTTCAATGAGTAAGATATTTCACACTGGTCAATGTTATATAGATAATTACTGAGCAAAGGAATCTTCAGGTTTATGTGTCCGCGAGTATCGTCTAGCTGCCGTACGAAAAGTTACATCACCGGTTCGCCTTCCACCGGTCTGGGAAGAAATGGTGTACAGTTGAGGAAGGCGAACCGGTGGTGTAGCGGTTAGCACCCTTGCGATCAAAACTAGAGACCCGGGTTCGAGTCCCGGCTGGTCGCCATTTTCACTTGACCGAAAATATTTGTAGGTCCACATACAAACATGACGCGCATGATTTACCAAGATTATGTCATGCCAAATTATCATATACTATTCATAACTGTTTTGATGTCATTTTCACATTGTTTAATGCTAAATATGAAAACGTGAAACTTGCCGACAGCTTGCCTAGTAGATGGGGAAAGAAGGATCTGCCATATTATCCAGGTAAATTATATGGTCTTTCCAAATAAAAGTAAACGTTCATATGCTAGTTTCATTCAATTTTCTGAGCGAATAAATTGCAGGGGTTTAGCTAATTTATTTATGTCTTTCAACTGAAGCATGAATTTCAGCCCCCCCCCATGGGACTTACATCTAGTAAATGCGTGTTTGGCAAACACGGGGCCCCTAGCTGAGTCTGGCATTGCTTCCAATTACTTGTGCAAGGCTCCTTCCTTTCTCTTTCCTGACCTTTCTTTGTCAGCTCTTGTTCTTTTCGATCCCGACGCTATTAAGGCTAGGGTATCGTTCATTTTCCTCATTTTTGTCCCCCCCCCCTCATTTTTTGTCCTCAATGTTTTGATGTATGTTTTGGTATGTTGTAATTCAGGAGGGTTTTTAGTGAGTAGGGTCTAGCCATTCGGCGAGTCCCACACGCGGGGAGAGTCATGTTGGCTCCCCCTAGTGCGTAACTTCATTTTCCCTACCTGTACAAGTTTTTAGTGCTCCAATGACGTTTGATGTCGACGAGCCGTAAGACCCTACAAGAAAATGAATTTCAGCACTATTTCGATACTTAAACAAATAATGACCTTTTGACTTATGACCTAATGACTTATGCATTTTTACGTGCGGACCGTATATCCGTGTCACCTTTCGACGACTTCAAACGAAAATCAAAACATTGTGAGCTTTTTATCACAGAAATATATTGTTCGTTCCTAACAAGTTGTAAGACACGAATTACTTGTTTAATTTGATTATGTAATGGAAGTTAATTGTAGTAGAGTATGTTGTATACTGTTATGGTGGGATATAACATTGGCCCAGTGTGACTAAAAATATGGTCATTGGAAGAGTCTGAAGTAGTTTTAAACCGAAAAAAAAAAATTGGAACTTCTCGAAAAATTATTTTCCACTTCATCGAACAAGTGAAAACGAGAGATCTAAGATACTTATGAAATGTAGCTGCAATGTAACATCACTAAACCACGAAAATGTATCAAAATAACATTGAGAATGATTTTACACACAAAAATTTTATAATTCACGCGAGAAAACTGGGGAAACGCAGCTTGTGTAAGAAGACATGAAGCAAACCAGAGATGATCATTCTCTCTCCAAACGTATCACCTACCACCAGGAATCAGTAGGTCCTCACTTCAATACTGTCCTGATCGTTAACATGATTCATTTCCCTTATTTAGTAAGTATCCACAGGATGCGACATCATTGATCCAATTACGCGCTGCAATCAAACAATCTTGGCCATCACTTGACAGACGAGGATTTTGCTCGATACACGTTTCCAACTAATCAAGTGCTCTGAGATGTAAGTGCTTTCCACATCGATTTCCGATTATCCCTTGACCTCGCGATGTGGATGAGGATACTAAGCTCCCATGCAATTTGTAATTGGATGAGGATAATCTAAAGGAGTCAGACGGCTCGTGAAATGAACGTGCTAGTTTCGGGATTGCGAGATGTACGCTCCTTCGGAATTGCAGCTGACGTCGATTCACGAGAATATAACATTCTATGAATAGATGTGATGAATCTGCTTATTAACCTTGGTTTTCAGTATGAGGAACAGACATTTATTGGCTATGAACAATACTGATTCCTTAACTCTGATCAGTACGTAATACTGACTTACGACAAATAATTCTGTGAATGACAGATCTTATGTTTTGGTCAAATATATAGAGTTATAAAGCGATATAGAAATTCAACAACATCAAATTTAAAAATATTTTCTGCCCATTAATAGCGATTTAGGGCTCGCACAAACGTCGTATTGGCGAGTATATTCTACTTGGATGCTCGCAGATGCTCTATTATTCCCCAATGTTTTTACGTGGAGGTTCGCAACACTCAGTATAACTATCGAACACACATTCGTATTATCGAACACCGATTCCATCCAGGGCCGGAAGAAGTATGTGTCGCGGTTGCGCTTAGGACCCAACCCTAACAAGGAGAACGAATGGTGTAACGGTTAAAAGCCCTATAATCAAAGTGGAAGTGCGTACGCCAATTTCAGATCACAGTTATCGCTAACTGCATCTCATTTTACCTGATTTTGTCTAGAACGCATCATGAGTTGCGATTTCTCTCTGGCAAGGAGATTAACGGGGTTAGATTTACTCCATTGATAATTTTTACTGTATGCTATTCCAATAGCAATCTTAGTGTCAAAGTCTACCTTCTGTATCATAATCCCATAATATGAGGGTCAATTGTGATTCAGTTATCTTCCAGGTTGAAATGTGAGGACAATTCAGATGGCGCTATATGTTTATAGTACTCTTAAACATATATTTATTTAAATGAATTATGAAATGAAGTGATTATTTGAAATGAAATTCCACGTATCAATACATTTTGTAATTTTTTTATTATCATCATTATTTTTCTTATGTTTGTAACTTGAAAACGTTGTTTAGTTTGTAAAATAAATATTTTTGTATAAACTATAATTGGTTTAATTTATTATTGATTAATTTATAAGTAAATATTAGCATATTATGCACATAAACCTTCAAAATATATGATTTTATTCTCTTATACTACTTACTTTCCAATTTTTAATCATCTTCCATTAATTAACAACGGTCAACTCTTAATTGATGCACATGGCTTTACACCGCCGGCCTGTCAGACAACAGCATGTGATGAATAATTTCTTCAGTGACAGAGTGAAAATTAATTCACCATAATTGATGCCAAAATAATTGGCTCTATAGATCAGCCTTAAATTGTGATATTTTAATTCTCGAGCGAGGTTTTCATTCAAAATTAACTTTTTATTATAAAACAGTTTCAACGTTATAAACTGAAGTACAATCAATCTCTTCACTTTTAAAGACGATAGCTTGAGGGCTGGACAGACGCTCTCTGCAGGTCATTGTAATCGAATTACGAGGTGGTGAAAGGCCACTACTTCCAGGAAAGGGTTTAGAAGTGGCACAGGATGAAAGAAGTGTGGGGTAGGGCTAATACCGGAAGAGCGAAGTTCGGTTGACCAGTGTAGTTGAAAAGTTGGTCTTGCGTAGGTTCCGGAAGCCGTCTGTGGGCATTGGGGAGGGGGAAATTGTCTGAAGCGAAGGGGGTTGTTGTTGAAAGCTCAAAGTCCAAACAACCCTCATAATCCTGGATTTCGAGCGCACGATTATAAGTTCGTAAATAACGGAGGTTCTAGAAAAGTTTCAAATACTTCATTATGGCTGGGGATGGAGAAAAAGATATAGAGTAAATCTCAGTTGAATTGTGTTTTATGAACAATTTTCTTACAAGTTATTAAAAACTGACAAGATAATACAAGATAAAAACTGACAAGATAAAAACAAATTAAAAACTGACAAGATTTGTTTTTAGTTGCAAAGTTTAGGCTATATAACCTTCTCTCGCTGGCAATAATGCCATTCACAATGGGGGAAAATTAGAGAGATTGTATAAAACTAAATATAAAATGTAATAATATGCGTGAGAAGTTGACATCAAAAGTAACGATTGGTGCGATTCAAGTGAAAATATTAGATTTTGTAATCTCGATTTAGTAAAAAAGGGGCGAGCGGTGAGATATGTATGAAAAATATCTTATAAAAAATTATGCATTACGTTTTTTCTTCACTCCTTTTCCCTTGTCTTAAGGGGTTGGAGATGGAGGATAGGATGATGCCTATTTACTTGGAAGTTGTGGGGTATAGGCAACATTATCAAAAAATGATAAATTAAATGTCGTTGGTTTGTTACTTATAATTTTATTGCCAGAAAACTTTATCGGCTGCATAGCAGCCATAAATCTCAATATACTCAGTGAATGTTACTGACGACATTCTAGCAATAAAATAATGAGCGTTTAATTGCGGATATAACAAGCATTATAAGGGAAAGTTGATTAAAAATGATCATTCGTGTTTTTCTTTGATCGTAATACCGATGTAATGTACCAAAAGTAAACAAAAAGTCGAGTGATGTGTACGACTTATATTTTTTGTGTCAAAATAGTTCTTAATGCAATCTAACAGTGCTACGCAAAGAAATGTTTCTGAAAAAAAGTATGGATATTTCCCTATCATATTAGTTTCATTTAATGCAAATTTAAATTAGCAAGGGAAGGGCTGACGAGTACTGATGTACATACCAATTACTCTTATTTTTAACAAAATCTCTTTCAGCCATCAAATTAGAACACCTTAAAGTAATATTTAAAGAGATCTTTTTAAATACCTAAGAAATTAACATTAGGATAAGTTTTCAAAGCAGCATTATTTTTGCCTTGTGTCTTGGTGCTTGTACAAAGTTTCACCGAAAAAGTCAATAGATTACTCGGCTGTCCATAACACATCTCGCTATGTCTGAACAAGGACAACTCACTAGCCCTTTGCAAGGCAATGTCAGAATCGAACATACGTACCCAAGATGCATGAAGAGTTTAGTATAATCTGATCTAAACGTTATTTATTCCTTATCCCTTGGGTGTTCCATTGCCATGTTACACTATTACGTTTCGTAGATATGCTAATGTATGAAAAATGACCGAAAATCGAAGATATGTCTGTAGTCGAAGAAATAAAATTATTAAAACGAAATTTTACTGTATAGGAATCGAAACAATAATTCAATTATATTCAATTATATTCGACCGAATGCCGTACCTCCATTACAAGCAGATTTTTGCCCATGCGAGCTTGTTTTATGTTGTTACACGGCTTTCTCAGAGTATTTTGCCTTGGTGTGTAACGCGTGTAGTTAGTGTCAAGAGAAAGATTTAGATCCCCCATGGATTTTTTTGTGGGGCTTTACGGCTCATGTAGACATCAAAGGTCATTGGAGCCAGAAAAACTTGTACAGGTAGGGAAAATGCAGTAACGCACTAGGGAGAGCCAACATGACTCTCCCCGTGTGTGGGACTCGTCGAATGATTCAACCCTACCCACTAAAAACCCTCCTGATCTACAACACACCAAAACATATCTCACAACATACATCAAAACAAAAATGGAAGGGGGGGGAAATGAGGGGGGCACATAACATGAGGGGGGGACAAAGAATAAGGGGGGACAAAAAATGAGAGGAATGAGGATAATGAAAGATACCCTAGGCTTGATAGCGTCGGGATCGAAAAGAAGAAGAGGTGACCAAGGGAGGTCAGAAAAGAAAAAGGAAGGAGCCCTGCACAAGTAATTGGAAGTAATGCCAGACTCAGCTCGGGACCCCGTGTTCGCCAAACACGTACTTACTAGATGTTAGCGCCTGGGGCGAGGTAGGAAAATGAAAGATACCCTAACCCTAATGGCGTCGGGATCAAAAAGAACAAGAGGTGACCATGGGAGGTGAAGAAACCCCCATGGAGTTTCTAAAGGTAAGTAATATAAATTTTTTACTTATCATTTAATTTTGTATCATCTATTTTTACGCCATTCGGCTGTAAAATAAAAGATTTTATTAGGGTTAGTTCTCAATATTCGTTTTTCAAGAAGATTAAAGGTTATATTTTCCGGACATTCCCTCGATATTTTTTATTAGTAGTCAGGAGTGTTTAAAATTAGCAACTTCTATCTGCCATTTGAACTTACGTTTCTAATATATAACATAAAACTTGTAAATAATAATAATTACTTGTAAATAATAATACTGTGAAAAGAGCAGTTAATAACTGCGTATGACCACATGGAGGATAATGAACTAATTTACTCTATGTGAAAATGTATGAAGTAATTTAATGAATATGAATTTATTGTGACAAGCTGAAAGAAGTGTTTGCTTTTCAGAAGTTATCTGATTTATTATTGAAGAAAATGTTACCATTTTGGAACAATGGACGTTGTTTTCATCTTGGTCTCGTATAATCCACTCACTACCAGCCAGAGAAAATTAACTGGGAATTATTCAAGCGCGCTTGAAATGTGATCAAACTTTTGCAGTGTTCCGTTGCAGATTCGTCGAGAATTGATTTGGAGTCTCACAATATTTTTTTTTTGTAATTTTCTACTCAAATCAGTTCACTGCGCGCACACGTTGATAAATCATCAAGATTGAGTATATATTTGTCATAAATATCATATAATATTGCTATGCAATTTTAGGTATAATTTCGAAACGCTTGGAAAATGTCATTAGAAAACTTGTAAGAAACCCGAATATAAACATTTTACAAATTCTTTTTCAATAGATTTGCAAATATTTCAACGCAATTTATATATTTATGTGATTTATCCATAGTTTAATCGTTTGAACATCAGATTGTGGCTAAATAGAAACTGTGAACATTACTTCCAAGAGCAATGGTTTATTTCATAAAGATCTATAGTAACCCATTCGGAGAAATCCAATTGCATAGAGATTATTATTGTGAACTCAACCATGTTTGGAAATCGTGCGATAACACACAGACTTAATGAGTGTAACACAACCCTGGGTTCAATCATTTCACATACGGGCAATCATTTGGCACGAAGAACTTAGCACTCACTAATGTGGCGATCAAACGGCGTTAGTTCCAGATAATTAATGAGGAAACCGACAACACAATTCTCGAGTTCGAACCTTTAGGAAATGTGTCAACACATTTCCATGTATATCGCCAAACATGTTATTAATCAGACAAAGTTTCCCATGTTCTAAAATGATGGAATAAATTAGACACAACCGCAAAAACTCCAATAATTTAGAAACCAGGAATAAATCACATAACGATTTAGTTTTATAATGCTTTTTTAAAATTGTGATGAAGGACACTGATGAAGAATACTCGAAAACCACGATTCAGGACACACATTACTTTTTCACGCAATTAACCACCAATTTAATATAAAATGGATAAAAGAAAAATATCTTCCTGAATTAAGGATTGTATTTAATTTAAAACATCTTTAAAAGACTGTTTTACACACAAAGGGAAATATTTCAGGCAAATCCCTCGTCTTTTTGGGTTTAGATGCTGGTGGCACCTCAAAAACTTTAATATTTCTCAGTTAATCAATAATATCTTATTTATTTATTATGAATTAAAGGAAAAGAAGATTTAGAAACTAATACGTTCAGAGACTGAACTTAAAAACTAAATGTACAGATTTTTACCTAGAATTATTTACTTGAACATGAAATGTTCGGTAGCATCAACCTTAATTCATTTTGAAGCAGTGGGATGTATCGAAAGTCTTTCTTTCACACTTAGAGAAATATGTTTTAGAACGTTTCCTCAAGAAACATGGCATTGAAAATTTTCGAGGCAAACATTAATTTTGAAAAAAAAAAAAAAAAAAAAAAAAAANTAAGTTAACTGTGTTGAATATTGCCACGTCTGTGGAGAAAAGAGTGAAAAATTAATGAACTCAACTCGAAAATGCTGCAGCATTATATTAAAAGTAACTTGTTAGTCGGGTCACATATCGTGTTTCTTCATTGTGTTCATACATTAGTAAACATACTGAAGTTTTGGAGGCAATTTTCCTTCGCAAAGTTTTTACTTAGCAACCCTAAATATAAATATTTACTTTGTCTTGTAAACAAATGATAATACGGTGTTTCACTTTCAGTCATGAAATGTAGTTCCAGGGAAATCAAAATGAAATTTTCTGTTAAAAGACAGAAAAAAATCATCGATGGAACTTAGTCATCCATTTTTTAAGAAGATGGAACCTATAAGATCATCTTTTAAGAAGATGAATCCTGTGAAATAATTGATTCATATAATTTTCACTACACGTGATCAGTATCACAGAAATATCTTATAATGTTCCGGTAAATGCAGTAACCAACATCATGGATTTACATCCATTTGTACCAACCTTCAAATGTCTTCTATTAGGAGATAGAGGAGTCGGCAAAACCACATTTATAAATAGGTTCCAGACTGGAAATTTTACGAGAGACTCCATTAAGATCATAGGAGCTGTAATACACCCTATAACATTCCAAACTGACAGAGGTCTCATAAAATATAACGTTTGGGACTTTGAAGAGAACAACAACGTCCTCGTTCTTGGGAAAATTTACTATCAAGCTGAATGTGCCATCATAATGTTTGACGTCAGATCACACATGTCTTACGAAAGCTTGCCTCTGTGGTTTGACAGAATAAATCGTTATTGTGGTCCAGTACCTGTCGTCGTTTGCGGAAACAAAACCGAATCTAAGTGCAGAGGAGTTCTTCCGAAAGAAATTTTATTTCATCGAGAGAAGAATATAAAATATTGCGAGATAAGTGCGTTGAGCAATTACAATTTGGAGAAGCCATTCTTATACATGGCAGTAGATCTTCTTTCGGTATCTCCCGTGTCTCTCATCAACATTCCAAAACTAGCTCCTCCGGAAGTAGCCATCGATTTACCTTTCCAAGAAAAAATTGAAGAGCAAATTGCTCAGAAAACAAAGGATCGACTGGAAAGTATAGCGGAAGAGAGTGACGATGACTCACGCACGGAAAGCGGGACAGTTGGTACCTTAAGATCATCGAGTTATCAATTCTCCGTGAGATCGCCAGTCCGGTGCAATTCGTCTAGCACGTGGTCTACTTCTACAAAATCTACCATCAGACGAAAGAAGAGACGCCATCATGCTTCCTGCACGAGTCTTGGGGAAAGGAGTTTACGAGATTCCATGCATGCTCTCACAGATTCAGCGCTACTCGCATCAAAGGAGGCACTGAAGGTCATGGCATTGCGAATGCGACATTATCACCGTCCCACCGTCAAATCAAAGAAAGAACAAACTCACGTATCGAAAGTTATGCTTCTTTGAAGATTTTATGGCTATAAAACTTTAAACCGTTTAATTCAAATAAAAATTGCAAAATATACGTTCTTCAATATTAATTATATTCAAGGTAGGTAATTTCCTTCTAGAACAATGGTGGCGGAAAAAAATTGCTCCAGCCAATTTATCCATCATATATTTATCATTCGCTTCAAGGAGGTACCACTGGAAAGTCAAGTCAACAATGCAGTATTTCAAGCTCCTTTCCAGGACAGAAATACAATAAGGAATTAAGAAAATAGTATAGAAATAATATGGAAGTGTCATCTTTCATTATTGATATATCTTAAAACTATGTTGCAATACTGGATTGACGACTAGAAATATATGACTATTAAGTTTCATGATTTAAGCTAAAGAACATTAATCTCGTTTTCAGAATTTGGAAAGTAAAGGAGAATTTTATTACGCGCAAAACTACAGTACATCTACAAAACAGAGAATTAGTATCCGTTTCCGTCAATAACTTTGCTATCACCTTTAAAATGCTGCATCAATTTTAAAGTATTTAACAATGTGACCACAGGAAGGAAGGAAGCTGAATTTCATCTAGATATAGCATTAAATTTAAATAGCGGAAATATCTGAAATATCACAGTAAATTACAGACTGGCAATTCTGCAACAACGTGAGACAAAAACAAATTTTGATCCCAATACATTTATAAATAATAAGCTGGTTTGATTGAGTTCTTGGAATTTAATATTTATTTGAATCTGTTGAATTCTGCCTCATCTCTCTGCACGCCGTTTGAATGTGTAATCAGGTTTCCTAAAATTATATTTGGAAGATTGCGTGAGAATTATCTGTTAAGATCCATCATTGACAATTCCACCATGTATAGTACTAATGTAACCATGCAAGGGTTATCTCTTATAATCGTCATCTAAACAAAACTATATGAATGACACATAATTGATTGTTTTCTAACAGTACAGCATGATGACCCGCTCTTCCAACAGACCACTTAATACTAGCACAGGAATGAGGAAAGACCTCTTGAGATAACACGAAAACCACATATAAATACATAGGTATAAATAAGAAAAGTCCAAATTTATCACAGACGTGGGGGAAAAAGAATTATGACCTTTGACATAAGTGATTTAAGATAAATATTTTTTTGGAAGTAGATGAAATGAAAATGATATTCCATTTAATGTGATTTCTGTGATATAAGACATTTTTAAAGTGACATGACAAGTAATTTATAGATACTAGTCCTTTTTAGAGAAAAAAAGAAAAGAATTTATAAATTTACTTTGTGATTGAGGATGAGATACCTAAAAGTAAGCAAATTACTTTCGTTCTTTTGAGGGGGGGGGGAGAGGAAAGATGGTAGAAGAATATTTAGAGGAATAGTGATAAAAAGCTATTTCTGCGTCAGAAAATTATTATATGAATAAATGCGGAGTTGCAAGACTAAAAATATACGTTTTATTTACGATAACGCCAAGAAAATTCAACAAATAACATCAAAGTTACATTTGACATTTATAGAATTTAAATTTTAATAGGAAATATTTCAATATTCAAATAAAGATAAAATTAAATATTAGAAAATACTCCCCATTCCTATGCACTAGCCATGCTACGAATTCAAGACTCAACGAACCAGACGCTACTTACACACAGGAACACGTGTTTTCGCGACTACTGTTAGCAGACGTTCGGCGAAAAGGGTGCTCCACTCAGAAGTTAGGTCGTGAACATGCACTTAGAAACAAAGGAAATTCAAATACGAGGTCCAACTTCAAACTGCGCTTCTCATTCCTTGCCTCTTCCTCGCCCACAATGCTCTCGCGAATGAAGGAAGTTTGAACTCTTCTACTTAAACGACATAATGGCATTCATTGTCTGACGGATAGTGACATGTTAATAAATATCAGATCTCTTTAAGATCTTCACTTGAAACTTTTTTATTCATTTTCTTATTTTTTAATTAATTGCTGAAATGAATTTCTAATAGATAACTTATTCTAAACACCTTCCCCCCCCCCTCCAGTCATTCTTAACGAACTGCCAAAAATGAAGTAGGCACAGCATTAGATTACATTTTAACTGCGTAGAATTTTTTTATCAATTGGATTTATATTATGACGAATTGTAGTTTTTTTTCTTAAACAGACTCAGTAGGGCTGTAGTCTGTCGCATGAGAGCATTGGAAGACAAAAGGTCATTATTACATAAGCAAATACCCTATATTTTTACTATTCGTGTAGATACGGTTATTTGTAAAAATAATGCGATCTGAGGAACATTATTATGGAAGAAACTGTTGTTTCTGAAATGATTACTAATGTCTGAACGTACTAACGTTGCGGATTAATCAGAAAACATGAGTAGTTTCTAAATTTCAAGTCATGTAACTTTACCGAAAATAATTATGTCTAACACAAATTGCCAGCGTCTGCGAATATGAGAAATATCCAAATAAATATTAATAATACTAAAAAACGCGACATGTACGGTATACATTACAAGTTATTAACACAACAAATACTCATTGCATACTCCCATTGCAGACAATATAATAGCGCCACTAGAGCAAGTTAATTCAATTGAAGGCCTATATTGGCGATACATTTAAGTTTAAAAAAATCCGTGAGTACTGCTAACATTACTCGAGGTACACTTGCCATTGCCCGTATTACAATGGCGAAGTAAAAGTGTTAGCTATTCTGTGTATAAATCGTGTACCAACATCAAGCAAGTTAGACTGGCAATAAATGAATAAATAACTTATTGTAAATAGAACAGTTGCAAACGCCTGTGTCTTTGTTGAGGGCAATAAACTAATTTACTGCCATTATATGACAATAAACTAATAAACGTGGTTCATTCATGTTTATTTTCTCTTAAGTTACATTTCCTCAGAATGAATTTGAGTGTATCTAGCATTGTACTAGAAGTTGATGCATTTACGCACAGTTAATATCACACCCTTCTTTAACTGTTTGAGCGAATTATTCACTCGAATTTCTCGCCAGTACGGGGATATTATCACCTAATTATTCACAATATATTTTTTCATCTCTGAAAGTGTTTCTGAATAACTAATTTAATCTTAATTCTAATATGTCTTTTGGTTCATATTACATTTTTTCAACTCGAAAGTTTTTACGTTTTGTAAAATTTGTTACAAAACATTTAAGAAATGTTTTCAATCGAAATACATTCCGCATTTAAGTTGACTAATAATTTTATAACCAACAGTGTTCAAAGATACACTTGTGCCCTTGCCTGAAATTGATATAACTGGGTTGAGTTCCAAACGCTCAGCATATGCGGAGTACTTGAACAAGTAAGTAAAATAACCTAAGACATTTCTTAAAAAGAACACAGATTAACACATACCAATGGTACTCAATATTCGGGAAAGATATAACATTAGACGAAGACACTTTTGTTTAGAGAATTTTATATTCACCAATTTTATTTGGTTAATATTTTAAAATATATAATTATTTTGATTTCAATGTTGCAATAAATATTTGGATGCGATAGTTTACTTTATTTGTGAAAATATTCTGAATTTTGAATATTTTGTATAGTGTGAAATTGTGTGAGAAGCACATTACGTTTACTAACTGTATCATAACATCTACTTAGTATGATACTAACTTTATAGTATACGTCAGTGCATTGTACAATGTGTTTATGTAAAAAATAGAAATGTTATCGTATCCGTACGTGCCACGCCGTTTATATGGGATATAGCATAACATATTGCACGTTCAGAAGCAGGAATAGTTACTTTTTTGCACAGTATGATGTAACACGTGTTTTGCTATGGTGATTTTGGTGAAGGTAACCCATGATTCCATTCTTGCCACCGTGAGTAGAGAGTATATTGTGCTTAAATGGCTAAAAATTGCGGAAAATGTTCTGAAAAATAATAGATGTTTTCGTCAATTTTACTCATTCATTTGCTCAACTGCCCCGTGTATACCGAGAACTTGGAATTTGTCCCGTCCCAGTTAAAACTATTATAGCCAAGGACACCGGTAAATTGAAAGGGGCAAAAGCGGAATGCAACAAAAACAGCAATATAAATTTTTTATTTATTTAATATATTGAGATATATAATGCAGTATGAGGTCTATCGAACTACGTTTCGTCAAACCACTGGTCCTCGCTTTCGTTCCTATTATATTAAACTATCATTCAGTTCTTACAACTACAGATTTATTAGTAATATTTTCAACCTGTGCTTTCGTTTGGTATAGTAAGGTAGACTACATTATCAAATCCTGAGCTGGAATATTTCTTTCTATGGGTATTATTTCTCGGAAATGGTGGTGGAAGTATTTCAAATTTATTGTCGAATTTTATATTGCTATAGTTTACCGATAAGTTAATTTTTCCCCTTTTCTGGCATTCCTCTACATATCCCTGATAGCTCAGTTACATTACGTCATTCCCCTACCCGCCTCTCATACCTTGAGTGTAGTGTTCGAGACACGCAGCTACGCTTATGCTCTCGTTGATTCTGCAGCAGAGGCCTCTAGCGTCGAGTCGCGCAACAAACGCCGGCGCAAGGAAAGCAAGCAGCCGGAAAGAAAACAACTAAATGAAAGTTTCCTTTCAAGAACTCAGCAAAGTGTTTGCTCCTTTCTTTGAAAATTGAATTAAACACGAGGCGTAAGACGGAGTCCTCGACGCCAAGAGAAGGTTAGGGGAGGGGGGATGGCGTTCTTCCACGACGAATGGCATGCGATGTTAGTTCTCTCTGAGATGAAGGGGAGGAGGAAGTAGGTTAAGCGCAAACGCTGGTCTCCGCAGCTCAGCTTACGTATGATACTTCATAAAAGAAGTTCGTGTTTGGTAGAATGTTGCAAATTAAATTTCTAATTGTATTTAAGTTAAATCCGTACGCACAAAAACTGTTTATTTACTATTTTAATCGTTTTTCAAGACAGTAAAAAAAGTATCTACAGCTTTGTATGAGGATTAAAAGAACACAAATATTGATATGTGGCTTAGTTGAAAGATTTTTGCTAAAACATGAGCAATTGAATTTTCCTATCTCCGTTGGAAATCAAACTAATCACTAGTTGCTTACACATGAAACGTATTAAGCCAAGGATGTTGCGCGACTCGTCGCTAGACTGTCCCGTGTATACCGAGAACTTGGAATTTGTCTCGTCCCAGTTAAAACTATTATAGCCAAGGACACCATTATATTGAAAGGGGCAAAAGCGGAATGCAACAAAAACAGCAATATAAAATTTTTATTCTGCCTCTGCTGCAGAATCAACGAGAGCATAAGCGTAGCTGCGTGTCTCGAACACTACACTCAAGGTATGAGAGGCTGGTAGGGGAATGACGTAATGTAACTGAGCCATCAGGGATATGTAGAGGAATGCCAGAAAAGGGGAAAAATTAACTTATCGGTAAACTATAGCAATATAACATTCGACAATAAATTTGAAATACTTGCACCACCATTTCCGAGAAATAATACCCATAGAAAGAAATATTCCAGCTCAGGATTTGATAATGTAGTCTACCTTACTATACCATGTTACGATAAACGAAAGGGAATCAGGCATTATTAGTTGTATTTCACATTATAATTTTATATGTTCCATCACTGCTGACTTAAAGAAACGATTTAGAAGATTTAAAGTTTTTTTATATTTAAAACCTAGTTGAAGTATTCGGCTCACTAGTATTAGAACTGTCTTTGTATAATAACTTCCAACATTAGATACAAAGATGCAAACTTTTTCCAAAGCTTAAATCACGTGTCCAAACGAACAAATATCATAGAAAGAATGTGTACACACATTATCCAATTCCACGATCCAGATAATTGCAACGTTTATAAGCTAATGAAAGAGGGACATTGGTTTAACCCCACTCTTCACATATGTCTGCTAGAATTTCGTAAGTGGATGCAAACATACTTATTTTAGTTCATGAAGGATTGATAAAATGAAGAAATTAGCGCAATGAGGATTAAATAAGGCTACCTTTTGTTTATAGTTTATATATTTATAGTTTACAAAATGTATAGTTTCACTATTACTCAAAATAAGTTAACTTTTTTTTGTTTAACTTGCGCATTGCTTCTTTATTTTTGAAGTTGACAAGGCTAACAGTTCTGCTATTCCATCTAAAAACATTTTGGAGGAAATTGTGAAAGGGATATGTTCCGTAATCCTGGAGTTTACAGGTAGGGGAATGATATTTATCTGTATTACGAGAGGAAACTCAAGACTGACAATTTGTCCAAGTTCGGTCGAAATATCAAATCTGCGCTATGCAGGTCAGCAATACTCACTGGGCAAAGAAGTCATCAGAATAATAACTAGCTGTTCGTAAGGAGAACCCGTAAAACATTGAAGATAATTTACTGTTAATTCAAATAGCAGTTAAAATTGCGTTTGAACAAATTAATGTAATTTGCTCTCCAGAAATAAACAAACAAAAACGCCGAAAAATAATTTCCAAAGACAAATAAGAAAAAATCCATCTCAATATGTATTAAAGCACTTTAACTTACCGTACAATATCATATCATACCAAACCAAGAGAGAGCACAGATTAAAAATATTACAGATAAATCCTTGGCAGGAATTGAATAATAGTTTGGTACAAAAGCATTCGATACATCTCATACTGCATTATATGTGTTAATATAATATATAAAAAAACTATATGTAGCTGTTTTTGTTGCATTGCATTTTTCCTCCTGAACCCAGTTCTGACTGAGTAGAGCAACAAAATGACGAATAAGCCACACATGATTTCCTCACTTATCGTTTTTGTATGATTTACGTATTGCTTTTCAGTGGTGAAATCTCATCAGTCAACCTCCATAATTCAACGGTATAGATCGCGCTCAGGGAAAAATACATTAATACGATTGTGATGATTGATTTTCTTGTCAGTAATTTCATCATGATGATAGAACCTAACACATTTTTTTAAATTACGATTCATCACTTTTATATTTGTACTGTAGGAACAAGTAGTTTGGTATATCTGTCGTAGCCCTACATGTAAGATGTATGTATTTGTGTGTTGTGGGATNATAATGCCATGTGTATATGTTATTTGTAACCCTAATTTAGGCAAATATCATCGTACTCACAGTTCTCTGAACGAAGCATAATTGACAGCAATGACTTGCATCGCCTTGTTCAAGTTGAAAAGTAAAAGATTCTTAACATTAAAATGTGCAAAAGACTTAGGAATTCTAGTATTTTTGATAACCATTGTGTGTATTAGATAATAAAAATCAAAGAGACACAACCTCTTCTTTTTGTCATAGTTGATAATTCATAATAGAGTATCTTTTTTGAACATATTTGCATACTGCCACATAAAGTCCATTACTTCCGTTCTTCAAACGTCATCTCCCCCGTCTTTACTGACTTCCAAACAATATACATTCTCAAACTGAATCCATAAAATCTCAGTAATTTTTGATCGACACTCTGCAACTCCTGTATGTCACCCCATTCTATGAATTTTTTCGCATCCAATGAATCCGAAATTTCACCGCTGCCATTGTTAAACTGTCGAAGGAATAATGAATGATTGTGCATTTAACGTCAAAATTATTTCAGTTTACTGGAGATCCACAGGGTGATGGATTAGGTTGAGACCATAACAATGCACATTGGCTGGGATTTGGCGTGTGTCAGCTCCCTTCCAGTGACTGACGATATGTTGAAAACGAAAGAGGGGAAGCACGGCTTAATGGTCTTGCCTCCAAGGTCTCTCGAGAACCTTATGACTGATACTTCCCATGAACATGGTCGCGTGCATGTCTCCCTCAGGAGAGACTGCAGATTTACGATGATCACGGAAAATTATCCCTCAAAATCGTGAACCACTTGATAAGGAGAGACAATATGCCAAGAACGAACGATTTATTGGTGGATAGGGATTAACACTTAATTGTGACCCCCAATAGCTAAAGACTGGTATGAATAGGTATTGATAAGAAAGATCACAAACAAGTAATGTGTACAATTGGTCATGATAATTATTGAGAAATATTTATGACGGATTGGAAATCATACAGAGGGATTATATATTTGTGAAGCTGGATACAACTTTTGTGCAAGATCTTAAAATATGCAATTTTTTCAATTGAGTAATGTCAATCAAATACTTTCGAGGGATTAAAAGTACAGTCGTAAAATCTAAGAATTCTCAATGAACTTCATGATGTTCGACAGACTAATTAGTCACGTCCATTGACATTCGGATATTTCCTCCCCCTTATAACCAAACTACTTATACTAGATCAATACAAGTAGCATTTCACTGCGGAGTTGGGTCTCTGTAACAGCAATTTCATTACAGGAAATAGGTCAGTTGAGTACATTTCAAATCAACCTATTTTTCTTTAAAATTTCTTTCTTTTGCCTTATGTAATGAAATTTAAAGTTTATTACATTCCATATTATTACATAAGCGAAATGCATGATTATTTGCAATATTGAGTTTTTTATAATGTTGTTTACCTTTAATTTCTATTGGACGAGTTTCATATTTTTATTTAAAATAATTATAATAATTATAATTTTGTTTAAAACAATTATAATAAGATGTTTATAATGGTCGTTAAAGGTCAAATTGGCCATTTTAAGGGTACAAACAGAATATGAAAATCGCAAGAAATTGCAGTTAGGCAAATAGAATCAATTCTTGTGTGTGACAAAATTATTGTAATACGAATTTGGAGGAACCTAGTACATTTTTACGAATCGCAAGATACGTTGACTGGTTAGACGTAGAAACCACCCTATACGTACTAAAATTTTTAACAATAGGTCATATTTTGTTAAAGTATTTTCTGAGCTATTAATAATCGATTTAAAGAAAAGTAAAGGAATTTGAAATAAATGAGTAAATTAGTACTGAAGAAGTGTGAATGAAAAGTTGAAGAATAGAGAAGCCTACATTCTACTTGGAAGCTCGTTGCCTTCGTGCACACTTTCTAAAACTTCCGTAGTTGATGTGTTGTTTGAAGAACGTCCTCAAAATGAAAAAAAAATCTGCAAGAGATAATAACTAGAGTAGAGTTCAGTATAAAAAGATGGAAGAATATTTTTTATGTTAATTTATTTGTGACGCTAGTGTGAGAAACGCGGGATACTTAAAAACAAAATACTTGAGTTAATATCGAACTAAATTTTCGTAGTTATTACATACTAGTATTTACGCAAATGATGACATTTATAATACAATATTTTTTGTGCGTTTTTACTATTCAATAAAACTAATATTTTAAGAAAGTTTCCAATTATTTGTGTACCTTAGGAACTGTCGTAAATCTGAAATGTTGACAAGATTTTGAATTACTTACGAAACAACATACATATGAAAAATAAATCCATTCATCAATCTAGGTTATTATTTCATAGATTTTAGTGAGTAATTACAACAGCAAAATATATTCCAACAGAGAGAAACAAGAAAATTTTCATGAGACCATTTTAGTATCAAATAAAGAACACAACACAATAATATGCTTAATTGCACTATTAGCTTCGCAGAGTCTGACAATAGTGATTTTAAACAGATTGTGTCCAATGATGAATGGAGAAGGTCACTTCATTCACGAGGGCGTTTACAGCAATCAAAGAGCATGTGGAATTGTCTACGGTGCGGAAGTGTGTGTCAGGGGTGTACTCGACAGAGGACCCACATGAACAGACGGTGCAAAAATCGGACATTAAACTACAAACAACACTTACAATCAGAACCATACACAGCTGATGCATATGTGATTCGTCTTCATTATCATGGTGTACTGTAATTTAATAGCAGTTCAAAACATTTTTTAAAAAATATGTTCATACTTGGTTTTCTAATTGTTGAGCAAGGAAATGAGTTTTTCAAGCACATTATTTCAATAAATGGGCATTGAAGACTACAATTATAGACTCTATAGTTCCAACAAATGTTGCCGTTTGAGACTTTGCAAAACAAGGATGATCTAATGAATATTAATAAATGTTATTATGTTGCAAATAATTGTCACGCAGATGATTATCAGAAATTTATTCTTTATGAGAAGGAGTCGTAAAATTAATCTTTATTATTTGCGC
This sequence comes from Laupala kohalensis, assembly GCA_002313205.1. Classification (NCBI taxonomy): domain Eukaryota; kingdom Metazoa; phylum Arthropoda; class Insecta; order Orthoptera; family Trigonidiidae; genus Laupala; species Laupala kohalensis. The sequence goes on from NNCF01131975.1 coordinate 144,568, forward strand.
ATGAATGGTGAACTAAATACGTTATTTATTTTTTGTCAACACATCGGGAACCCGGAGATAGTCAAGAGATGAAAAAAAAGGACACCAAATATGAAGACATTTTTTTAATTCATTTATTTATTATCGTGTCTTCACCCATCGACATTACTCAACATTATTTACATAGTTTAATATCTATTATTTATTAATTTTATCTAGTGAAGCTCTTTCTGAACTAAAAGTACACGCTCCAAGAAAATGCAAAAATGCTCACACCATTTCCCTTCGTCTTTTAATATTCATTCAATTCGTTTTAAGTTTCCCATATCTTTGTTATGTAGTTTATAACCGTTTCCCATATTCCGTATCCGTCCCCATCCAGGCCCAGGTTTTTCTCCAGTTTTCCTTTGGGGTGGAGGAGGATTTTCACATATGCTGGAATGTCATTAATTCTTTTGTAATTGTTACTCTCGAATTTTTATTGCACAAAATATACACGATTCATTTTGGAATAATAAATGTATAATGTTCGTATTTATTACTTCTTTTATGAAAATTAAATCCACCACTCACCTTGGGACCTTGATCGAAATAATTCTTGAAATTTAAGTTCTTATTTTATAATTATCAGTATATTGCTCAATTACGACAGTCATTAAATCAAGTCATTGTTTACGACAGAGCTACGTATAGAATAGGACAGACAGCTGTTAAGTCGCGTTTGTACTCGGGCTACTTTTTAGAGAGTAGAAAAGAAATCACTTACTGTCCCAAACAGGATTATATCCTCTGTGTAAACTTTATCATCCCAAGAAATATGTAAAATGAGTTAGTTTAAGTTGGTATTTTATTGGAAAAGAACCTGTAGTTATTATATTCGTACTTAAAGAATAGATTATTAAAGAACTCATTCATTTAATTATGGAATAGTCCCTTGGTTTGTTTCCGGAGAGTATCTTTGTTTATTGTCCCGCACGTGGTCATATACAGTTCGCAACTGCTTTTTGGAAAATAAAGTAGAATTTTTATTATTTTTTATTATTATACTCCTTGAAATGACTATAACTAGTTTCTGTTTCTATTAATCTATTTCCTATTTCCTGAACCGATATATAAGGATAAGTCTTAAGAATTTTAAAAAGATTCGTGAAGGGACTTAGAGGGACATCCCTGTGATAACCAAGCACAGAAGCAATCCATCGCCGGCAATTAGTCTTCCCGGAATTTCGCAATTTGCGAGCGGCGTTACACGCTAGTTTGATTCAACACTTGCACTTTCAACAGAAACCACGACAATACTGCCATGTACCACCTCCACTGTTGCTGTTCACAGTTCAACAAATTACGTGGACGGAAACGAAGGTCAAAGCAACATTAGAAGTTGAACGCAACTCCAAAGTGCATCCTAATCACGTTGTCAGTCAGTCCACTAACACCTCCGGAGAAAGTGTCTCGGTGAATGTGATGCAATATCGTTTCAAATAAACAGAGAGAAAAAAATACAGTGAAACTTCCCTTAACCAACTTTTCTACATACCCGATTTTTTCTATAGCGATTTTTTTTCATTCCAAGTTCCACTTGTATGGAATAAGCGGAATTTGATAATTCTGACAGGCGGACACTTCCTATAACACACGCACAGAATTTTGAGGCAGTTATTTTATAGAAAAATACTCTATTACGGACAAAATAAATGCGAAAAGTACTGTAAAGCCAGCAATCAATGTGCCTTTCCGAAGACCAGGGTTTGCAGTTGCAATAGATCTGTTGATTACACAGGCACACAAAAGACAAAAAGTGGTCTGAACCAAAGACTAGACCTATGTATTCTTATGTATTATGTCGCGCTGAATTCGAATCCGGAGCCAGAATCCTCCATCTTCCTTTAAATCACGAAACAAACACCTGTTTGGAGGTTGTTTTTCATGATTTAGAAGAAAATAGAGGGTGATGGAGAAATTCGGGCTCCGGATACGGATTCAGCGCGTCAAAATACATAAGAATACATAGGTCTAGTCTTTGGTTCAGACCACTTTTTATTTTTTGTTTGCATGTGTTTTGCCGTACTTAAAATAAATATCCGTCTCCCAAATAAGGGACATGTTAGGGAAATAGTTCAGAATTAAGACATCGTTTAAATGAATGAACAATTTCAGATTGTGGTGTCAAATTCTCCATGAATTTGTATGGCGGGAATCTGCATCTGTAAAATTGATTGCAGCGTCGTATTTATTTATTCCAGCGGAGACATTGATTAGGTTAATCTTACGCTTTCTCTGCAAAGGCGCATAGTAAACAAGTTTCCTTAACAAGTCATTTCATTTCTCTTTGACCGTTACTTCCCTAAAGCAGAACATTTCCGAAGTGGACGCATTTTCATGTGTCCGTTGTAGAGAAGTATCTCTGTATAACGGTTTGCATGTATTTGTGGTGGACGACTCACTGAGCAGAAGCACACGTTATAAGGATATGGGTGGCAAGATGAAAATAAAGATATGAACGGAAAGTCTTTTTCAAACCTTCGCCTTAGTGTATCGTGAGCTGAACCGTGACATTAAATAAACAAACTCATGGATTCTGAAATCAAACAAAATTGATAAAATTGTTGATTCTGATATTTTATTTCCTTAATTAAAAGGTAATTTTGAAATGAAATAAAATATAACATTTTTTGCAGAAATTGCATCGTTATAATTAAATAAAACGATCCATGAAAGTTTAAATACACCTTTAATTTTTAAAATATCATGGGATAAATAATGTATACAATCACGACTCGCTTTGGAGACGAACTTAATAATTCAATTACTGTATTTGTAACATTTATTTTGAACACTATGGTTGCATCTGTGCTTTTTATTGTAAATATGTTGACATAATAGTTTTAAATATCTTTACACTTCTAATATATTCCAGTGAAAGATCCTTTGTGAATGACCCCGTAAATTTTTTCCTCCGTCACACGTGGTTCTCTTTGTTATGAATTTATTGCATCGCACAAAATATCGATAACAAAGTAGTATTTTTGTTTGTTCGGGGCTTTAGGGCTTGTCAACAACAAGGTCATTAGATCCCTGAACAAAGTAACATTAATATAACTAGGAAATGGTACAGGAACAGAAAGAAATAAAGAATGCTGTTTGTATAAAATATTTATTTTAAGAAAAGTGTATACTACATTTAAATACATGGCGCCGTGAGTCGAGACACAGCGTACCGGACATATTTCGGGAACCACTGCTCTAAGGGTGGAGTAGTCTGGCATGTTGAAGACAAAAGTAAAGTACTCTCTTTATAATGATTTTCTCTCTATAACATTGTACTTTCTCTAAACCGAAATGCGATATAACGATGGTATTTTAGGCGTTCAGAGGATGACGTGACGGTAACAGAAGACTAATCCAGGTCAGTGATTCCGAGGGAGCGAACTATGATGATGTACGTCTTCTATTAATGTACACAGAGTAGAAAAGTATTGGGGTGTAATAGGTGAAATATATTCAGATACAGCAGAATAAGCCAAGCAGATTTTTTCAAATTTAATGTAAGGAAATAATTGTTGTATTTTATTCAATAAATATTTGTTGTGTGAGTTTATGGCATTAGTCTAATTTTTTAACATGTTGCATAAAATTTAGGCTTCACTGTATATAACAAACTTTCCCAATAACGATGAAGATGCCCAAACATTTAGATATCGTCATAGAGAGAGAAAGAGAGAACGAGAGAGAGAGAGAGAGAAATTGCTGCGTTGTCGACTTATAGCCACAAAGAAATCAATGATTTATCTCACCTCGTTTAATACAACCTTTAGTTAATGAGGGTTATAAAGCTAAAATAATTGAACATAGTTCTTACTCTTTAGAAAGCATTATGTAAAATCATCATAAACATACTTCTTCAAATGTACTAAATTAGCACCGAACATGTATTTTGTTTTTGTAATTCAGTAGTTGTATTTAGAACCCAACTTTCATTGTAGTGTAAAATTCTTTGTTCTGTGTGAGTGTTAAGCGAAAAACCACTAAAATCATTTCCTAAGGTTTTCAAACCCAAGTTTTCGTCGTCATAATTTCATAGAATTGTTACATCATTTTACAATTCGTTTTCTTGATTCTTTCGTATCTATTTACATTTTAACATAATATAGAATAGTTATTGTCCAATTAATTAATCTCCAGTTGTCGTTCTAAATAATTTAACATAATGTAGAGTAGTTATTGTCGAATTCAATAACCTCCTGTGGTCGCCCTAAAATATTATTTCAATCATTTTTGTTGTCGGTTTGTTTGTATATTTAATTTATTTAATATCTCATTTGTAACTTCCGTAGTAATAAATATATTATTATACTAATACCCTTCATTATGTGTTAGTTGTCAGTTTTCGTGTATTCTCATTTGCTTTCGTCGTTAAGTTGCTAACTAACTCACAACAATGGACACTATCGCATTCCTCGACTCATTCAAAGCTGACCTTCAAAAGGCGTACAATGACTTGGTACATAATATTGACACACGGATCAGTGCGCTGGAAGAGGTCAATAAGAACACGATCGGTGGTTGGACTACAATTAGAAATTCTCGACGTCTTTCCAACTGCTACCACCCGGTTCGACCAAATACACATGCACCACTCCAACTCTTCACTCAGAATAGGTTTAGTTTGTTAGATGACATGTCCCAGTTTCCTCCCTTACCTACTCGTTTCATCCCCTCCCGTCCAGTACCCAAACCTGTTTACAAACCACGCACTGGTAAGCACAGCCTCCCAAAACCACGTAAAGTAGTGCTACCCAGAGATGAAGCCAACACTTCCACGCAGAAATCGAACGTGCTCGCACGCTGATTCGCACGGTCGTCAGAAGTCCTCCGTATTGCGTGGATTGCTTCCTAGCCAGTTCTCAGTCTCCGGTTTCTTTAAGCCAAACGCTCGTTTGGCTGAAGTTATTTGAGAACTGGACACTTACACTAAAAAACTCACAGAGCGGGATACAGTAATCATCATAAGTGGGCAGAACGATATTAACTTGAGTGGTCATTTCAACGCGTCTGAACATCTACAAAAACTAAAAATGACCTCTCAGCATACAAATATAGTTCTCTCTACCCAGCTTCAACGCTTCAACGTTCCAAAAATAAACCACGAAATAAACCTGGCAAACATCTCTCTAATACCTCACCTGGCAGACACAAAAATCACATTTTTTGATTTGCAACCACACCTGCCTGCCAAGGTTTTTACCCACCACGGTTTACATCTGAGACCGTCTGGGAAACATCACTTCGGTTCTCTCCTAGCTTCACATCTGACCATACATCATTCACCTGCCCCTTTACCCACTCCTACACCTCCTTCTGCTCCAACCTCATCACCTCCTCCTCTTCCACCTCCCTCTGCACCTACTTCATCACCATCTCCTACTCCTATCTCCACACCCATTTCTTCTACTGTCCCCGTTCTTTCACCTACTGCTTCCTCATCTATTCCTCCATTCACAACTTCTGCCGCCCCCATACACAGTTACAACTTGCGCTCAGAAGTACGATGTAGTACTCGAAGGTGACAATCGCGTTCAGGTGCAGTGTGCGGGCTTGATCCGGAACTAGAAGCTGTTCCAAATTCAAACACCCCTCCTCAATCTAACGCCGATTTCATTTCTCGTGAATCACGAACTCTTTGTGAAAATAAAATAATTATATTTCATCATAATGTCCAATCCCTTTCAAACAAATTGACTGACATTGGCTTTCAAATAACAATATCAACGATACTACTATTTCTAATTATTATTTAGCAAGTTCTTATTGTCGGCAAAATTTTAAAGGAAAAAATTCCCACGGAGGTACATGTATCTACGATCGTAATGATATTTTATCTTCTCCACTGTCAGGCTACGAGAATTTTTGCGTAGATAGTGTGTTCGAATTTTCTGCAGTTAATCTGACCGACACCGGTATTGCTGTTTTGTGTATTTATAGACCTCCTCAATCAGATCTTAACATGTTTTTTTGGAACTTCGATTTTTTTTTAAAACATATAGCAGATACATGTGTAATGCTAAATCCATCGTTATATGTAGTGATTTCAACATCGATTTCTTGAGTACATCCGACTCTGCACTTTCACCGATTAATCGATTCAAGAACATTATCGATACCTTCAACCTTATTACTACGGTAAACGACCCCACTCGCCTCTCCGAATCATCTCAAACATTCCTAGATCACATTATAGTCAACAATGGAATCTCGTATCTCTCTGAAGTGTTTATCGTCGTATAAAGCAATCACCTTGATGAAATATCGACTAATAATAATAATAATAATAATAATAAATTTATTGTCAAAAAACAGTACAGACAGCGTATGACCACGTGGAGGACAATAAACTAATTTACTCTCCGGAAGCAAGCAAGGGACCATCCCATCAATTCCGATCAAGGGCCCTAAGGCAGAGGCTGGATTAAAATTTTTTGCGTAAGTTTCTAGATAAGATAAAAAGTTAGCTGCGAGTTATAATACATATATAATGTCAATATGTTTGTAATTTAACGCAAATATGTTTATGTANAACTATAGATTATTCTGAGTATAGTGTTTAAAAATCATAAGAGTTGAAAAAACACTAAATTCACGATTTATTGTTACAATAAACACGCCCCTAGACAAAGCCTAGAGAACCTGTATAAGAAAACCGCCTCTACCCGAGGAAAAAGGGAGAAAAACCCTGGCCAGGATGGAAAAATAAACTAAAACCACTTAAAATCCTTTACAAATTTTCAAGAATATTTAATGACACAAATCAATCCATATTCATAAATTATTTGCGTAAAGAAACATGGAAAGATGTTTACAATTGCCAAAACAACGACGACAAATTCAATGTATTTATCTCAATATTCCTAAAACATTACAACTCTAGCTTTCTATAAAACGCAAGTTAATTAACACAAAGAAATACAATAGATCGATCACCCAAGGGATAAGGATTTCTTCAAAAAACAAACGCCGTTTATATTATCTTTCAAAACTCTATAACCAACCACCCGAGTTTCATGATTATTTTAGTAAATATAAGTCTATTCTTCGAAAAGTAGTCTATGCAGCTAAAATTTTGGAAAATGAGAGGCAGGTACTAAAATCGAACAACCGGATGAAAACCATGTGAAATATTTTTAACAAGTACACGTCAACTTCTGAAAATCGCGAAGAAAATGTTTCTTTACTAAACGATGGAAAAATCGTATCAAGTACTCAGGACATCGCAAGTTTGTTTATTTCTTACTTCTCAGAAGTTGGTAAAATAACGAACTCAATATATCCAAATCAATGTCCTCCAATTATTTCCACCCACGTACCCAATTGTATGTTCACTTCCGAAACTAACGCCAGTGAAGTCAAGGGAATCATCAGCTCCTTAAAAAACAAATTTTCAACAGACATAGATGATATACCTGAGTATATTGATAAATATTCGTCCCACACTATATTAAATCCACTCATAAATATTTTAAATAGTTCTTTATCGGAAGGGGTGTTTCCTAAAATATTTAAGAGAGCTAAAGTGAAACCTTTACGCAAGAAAGGAAACAAACTTAATATTGGAAATTACCGACCAATATCTCTATTATTCACTTACTCAATCATCCCAGAAAAATTGTTCCATAAACGTCTTCTAGATTTTTAATCAAAAAATAAAATTCTTTCTGACAATCAACACGGTTTTCGGAAATCCTTTTCCACTACAAGCGCCATATTTTTCTTCTTAAACGATGTTACCACATCTCTTGACCGTGGAGAAAATACTCAGGGTGTTTTTCTTGACTTATCCAAAGCATTCGATGTAATTGATCACGGAATTCTTCTTTCCAAATTGCATTCTTTAGGTGTTCATGGACTTCCACATCACTGGTTTACACAATATTTGCTATAGTAATAATATTCATCGGCCTAGAGTGTCAACCACTCTTTGCCAAAAAGGACCGCATCATTCGGGAATCGTTCTATATAATTCCCTGCCGAAGAATATAAAAGACATTATGAAATTGGATATCTTCAAATCCGCGGTTAAAAACTACCTGCTGCACCAGTGCTTCTACACTGTAAAATAATTTATTGATTTTAATAAAAGTTAAATCTATCTTGTACTTTATCTCGCCATTGCTGTAGCACTTTTTAAACAACTTATTACAATTTCAAAAACTATTTTCGTGCTTGATTGTGTTGCCGTATGGCTCATATTAATTTAGTTTTATGTATACTCAACTTTGGCACGGTGGTGTACATTAATTCTGTAGCCCCATCCTGGCCCGGGTTTTGCTCCGTTTTTCCTTCGGGTAGAGGCGGATTTCTTATACAGGTTTTCTAGACTTGTCTAGTGGCATGTTTATTGTAATAATAAATCGTGAATTTAGTGTTATTTCATTTCTTAAGGTTTTTAAGCACTATACTCAGAATAATCTATAGTTCGATAATAATTTATACGTGTAAATTTTTGCGTTAAATTACAACATATTGACATTTTATCAGTATTTTAGCTCGCAGCAAACTTTTTATCTTTTCTGGGAATTTTTGCTGAAATTTTTGAATCCGCCTCTGCCTTATGGCTCTTGATCGGAATTGATGGGATGGTCCCTTGTTTACATCCGGAGAGTAAAATTAGTTTGCTGTCCTCCACGTGGTCATACGCAGTTTTTACGGTTTTGTTGACAATAAATTTATTATTATTAATTTATTTATGTATAGAATAAGATTCTGTTTGCAAACACCAAATTTGTTTTTAAAAGAAGTTACGAAACATAAATGCAAATTTCGAATTTAGAAAAGAAAATACAATTTATTTAGAATAAATATATTCAGGAGGAATAAATCATTCAAGAAAGAGTGCATTTAGTTCCATGTCTTTTCTCGTCACACCCAATATATTTTATATTCTTATTAATCAAATCTTTGTATGCCGCATTATCCACCATCTTCTAGCGTCTGAGTTTCGTGATTGAAACGTCTTTCAGGAGCTTCATCACCTGACACATCATTCTCTGCTGACAAGAATTCACAAGTCACAGCATCCGAGCTCATTACCGGCAATTCCTTATGGAACGTCATAAATTCCGTCGTTCTTACCTCCGCCTTTCCAAACCTCATCAGATCCGGTGACACTATCTCCTATATCATTTACGACTGCAGGAACGGTATCGTGAGAACTGTTGACTCGGCCGAATTAATAACCTTTCCAACAACACCAGTACCGCACTGGACTCAACAGAAGATGGTAGTTCATTAGACGGAGTTTTATCGGATACCGCTTTTACGATCTCGTGTTTTACGATCCATGCAGTTTATAAGGCTTTTCCTATCGTTACCGTGCTCTTCGACTTTAGAACCAGATGCCTACATGGTTGCCAATCAATACTCATCAGAAGATATGAAAGAGTATCTTTCCTTATAACGGAGACATTACTGTGGCATTACGTTCAATTTAAGCTACGTAGAATGAGCGACCTAGCGCGTGGTTTTCAATGTTATAAATCCTTTAAAGGAAAGAATAAACTATTAATTATCAACCCGTCCAATAAAATTTGTGTCTTGTCGGGCTAATAAATAAAACCGTCTTACAGTTGTATGGGTTGTTATGGATAAAATGCTCTTGTAGGACGGTACTTAAATAAATTCTCATGTAATTTATAATATATTGGATGTCAAAAAACAATCACAAACTTAGTAAAGAAAAGAAGGATACGAAATTTGCTTTGACTTTCCGGACTATGAAGAGAGTTATTCAATGAAAACAGTCGCAAAACTAGATTCATGAGTTACTGTTGTAATAACCCTTTTAATAGAAACAGATAAATAACGTTATTGAAAGTTTCATAAAAGGTTATGCTAGCGCGCTCAAACTACCTAAATGTGATCGATTTGCTGAAGAGTTCAATGGAGGGACAAACTCAGAAGACGAACGCAAGCGAGACCATCAATAAGAATTTGAACATTGTGTTTTACGCGCGTCTATAGTAATGCGCAGATACGCGTTTAAATATGTCTGTTATGTTTTAGCAGTTTTTTTTTCTCAGCAAAATTCTAGTCGCTAATGTCGCCGAGACACGATCTGAGCGAACGCTCACCCGGGTTCAGGGTGGAGTGGATGTATATTGAGAAGTACGTTTTAGTACACACTGTTGTTTTGACGCCGTAAAGTTATTGAAATTAATGAAAGAAAATAAAAAAATTAAATACTTAAAAATTTAGCTGAGGGTAATCAACATTTTACGAGAACTCGTCATCATTGCCTGAATCGCAGAAAATAAAATTTCCTTTTGTTCATTCTTCGTATTTTTCATCTCTTGTGTTTTGTACTTAAGTTCTTATTTTGTAAGTCGCTCGTTGAGGTTAAGTAAAAATTTGTGGCGTCAAGGTTCCGTCATAAATCAGCCACTCTAATTGTAACAAAAACAAACTTTTCATTAGCCTTGCTCACGTTTTTAATATTTATGAAATATATATCATTTTTGCAATAGAATAAGCTCAATTCTCTATATTTTAGTTTTTATGAATGATACGCGTGTTCAAGACACACATTTCGTATCAAATATTGTTCTTTAGCCAATTCTATCGCATTGAAAGTAATTTTTCGTCGCATAAGAAAAACCGGTTGAGGAGACCCTGACGCCGCATTAGGATTTTGACAAAATATCAACGGATGTCTACGTTATTTGGAAAACAAGAACATAAAGAGAGAAACCCCTTTTAATACAGAATATGTCAAGGCAGTGGGTCAAAGTTTTGTGCATTTTTAAGCTTCAGTATAGACCCAAAAAAATTTTACTTTAACAAAAGAGAAGATGTAATTCATTGCTATTACAATGTATATCTTGCTCTCAAACAGAAACTCCCGAATATGGCATGTCAGCCGTCGTCGCTTTAGCCAGTCCATTTGAGAAACTCTCATTCAGTTTCTTTAAAAAATATTATGAACTGGAAAACTTGTCCCTTACAAAAATATAACACGGTGTCCTCGACATATTCAACAAGGGTTTCCTAAGTATAAAACAATGGAGAAATCTTTCTGAGGAGTATAAAAAAAATCCCCAGGAAAATTCTTGCTGTATGGCGAATTATATATTTTTTACTTTGCCAACGTTTCGGTAACGAACGTTATCTACAACTAAAAAGTTTTGTTACCGCATATTTTTCAAACAATATACCATGATGTCAGAATTCATGTTTAATTTTTTACATAAGAACACCGGACGGTGATAAAATAAGGTCAAATCGTGATGTATTTAGAGGACTATTATGATTAATATATTGATAAATTTATTGTCAAAAAACAGTACAAACTGTGTATGACCACGTGGAGGACAATAAACTAATTTACTCTCCGGAAGCAAGCAAGGGGCCATCCCATCAATTCCGATCAAGGGACCTAAGGCAGAGATGGATTAAATTTTTTTACGTAAGTTCCTAGAAAAGATAAAAAGTTAGCTGCGAGTTATAATACATATATAATGTCAATATGTTTGTAATTTAACGCAAATATGTTTGTAAATTTACATGTTCAAGTTATTATCGAACTATAGATTATTCTGAGTATAGTGCTTAAAAAATCATTAGAGTTGAAAAAACACTAAATTCACGATTTATTGTTACAATAAACGCGCCCCTAGACAAAGCCTAGAGAACCTGTATAAGAAATCTGCCACTACCCGAAGGAAAAACGGAGAAAAACCCGGGCCATGATGGGGCTACAGTATTAATGTACAAAACCGTGCCAAAGTTGAGTACACATAAAACTAAATTAATATGAGCCATACGGCAACACAATCATGCAAGAAAATAGTTTTTGAAATTGTAATAAGTTGCTTAAAAAGTGCTACAGCAATGGCGTGATGAAGTACAAGATGGATTTAACTTTTATTTAAACCAATATATTACCAAGGTTGGCTAGCCTGCTCCTGGCGTTAGCTGCGGTTGTGAATAATCTCTCTCTGTTTTTCAGTTTAATCTTTCCAATTATTTTAATTTTTCGAGTTTTTTGTGATTCAGTAGTTGTATTTAGTGTCTAACTTTAATTGTAGTGTAAAATTCTTTGTTCTGTGTGAGTGTTAAGTAAAAAAAACACTAAAAACATTTCCTAAGGTTTTCAAACCCAACGGACCATATATAATTTCATATTGTTTTCAAGTGCTTCATTCAAGGGTGTGATAAGGTTTACGTAAGTACAAACGGAATCATAAATTTAACTTCTTGGTGCATTAAAATTAATTATTTTGCTGTATTTAGATTGTCTGGTGCATATACTATTACATCATTATTAAATTAAAAATAACGTACTCTATTGTTGCACTGCTCAAGTTTCGTCGTCGTAAATACAATTATTCCAATATTTTACCATTTGTTTCGTGATCTTTTTGTAGTTATTCATTACAATTTAACAAAATATTGTCTTAGTTATTGTCGAATTAATTTATCTGCAGTTGTCATCCTAAATTATTTCTGTCATTTGTCGGTTTGTTTATTTCCTGATTAAACCCTGCCTCATTGTTGCACCCAAGTTTTCGTCGTCATAATTTCATAGAATTGTTACATCATTTTACAATTCGATTTTCTTGATTCTTTCGTATTCATTTGCATTTTAACACAATATACGGTAGTTATTGTCGAATTAATTAATCTCCAGTGGTCGCCCTAAATAATTATTTCAATCATTTTTGTCGTCGGTTTGTTTGTATATTTAATTTATTTATTATCTCATTTGTAACTTCCGTAGTAATAAATATATTATTATACTAGCATCCTTCATTCAGTGTTAGTTGTCAGTTTTCGTGTATTCTCATTTGCTTTTGTCGTGAAGTTGCTAACTTTCTCACAACAATGGACACTATCGCATTCCTCAACTCATTCAAAGCTGATCTTCAGAAGGCGTACAATAACTTGGTACATTATATTGATACACGAATCAGTGCGCTGGAAGAGATCAATAAGAAAACGATCGGCGGTTGGACTACAGTTAGGAATTCTCGCCGTCCTTCCAACTGCTATCACCCGGTTAAACCAACGACGCATGCACCACCCCAACTCTTCACTCAGAATAGGTTTAGTGTGTTAGATGACATGTCCCTGTTTCCTACCTTACCTACTCGTTTCATTCCCTCTCGTCCAGTACCGCGACCTGTTCGCACACCACGCACTGGTAAGCACAGCCGCCCAAAACTACGTAAAGAAGTGCTATCCAGAGATAATACCAACACTTCCACGCTGAAATCAAACGTGCTCATACTAGCTGATTCGCACGGTTGTCAGATGTCCTCCGTATTGCGTGGATTTCTTCCTAGCCAGTTCTCAGTCTCCGGTTTCTTTAAGCCAAACGCTCGTTTGGCTGAAGTTATTCGAGAACTGGACACTTACACTAAAAAACTCACTGAGCGGGACACAGTAATCATCATAGGTGGGCAGAACGATATCAACTTGGGTGGACATTTTAACGCGTCTGAACATCTACAGAAACTAAAAATGGCCTCCCTGCACACAAACATAATGCTCTCTAGCCTGCCTCCACGCTTCAACGTTCCACAAATAAAGCACGAAATTAACCTGGCAAACATCTCACTAAAACATCACCTGGCAGACACAAAAATCACATTTTTTGATTTGCAACCACACCAGAAGCCAAGGACTTTACCCAGCACGGTTTACACCTGAAACCGTCTGGGAAACAGCACTTCGGTTCTCTCCTAGCTTCACATCTGACCTCACATCATCCACCTCCTCCATTACCTCCTCCTGCACGTACCTCATCTCCTCCTCCACCTCCCTCTACTTCTACCTCATCTCCTCCACCTCCCTCTGCTCCTACCTCATCACCATTTCCTCTTCCTATCTCCACACCCATTTCTTCTCCTGTCCCCGTTCTTTCACCTACTGCTTCCTCATCTCCCACGTCAACATCTATTCCTCCTGTCGCCCCCATACACCGTTACAACTTGCGCTCAGGAGTACGATGTGGTACTCGAAGGTGACAATCGCGTTCAGGTGCTGTGTGCGAGCTTCATCCGGAACTAGAAGCTGTACCAATTTCAAATTCCTCTCCACAATCTAACGTCGATTCCATTTCTCGTGAGTCACAAACTCTTTGCGAAAATAAAATAATTATATTTCATCATAATGTCCAATCCCTTTCAAACAAATTGACAGACATTGAAATTCTGGTACACGAAAATCGATTCGATTTGCTATGCCTCACAGAGCATTGGCTTTCAACTAACAACATCAACGATACTGCTATTTCTAATTATTATTTAGCAAGTTCTTACTGTCGGCAAAATTTTAAAGGCAAAAATCCCCACGGAGGTACGTGTATCTACGTTCGTAATGATATTTTATCTTCTCCACTGACAGGTTACGAGAACTTCTGCGTGGATAGTGTGTTCGAAATTTCTGCAGTTGAACTGACCGACACCGGTATTGTTGTTTTGTGTATTTATAGACCTCCTCAATCAGATCTTGACATATTTTTTCGGAACTTCGAAAATGTTTTAGAACATATCGCACATAAATCTACTAAATCTATCGTTATATGTGGTGATTTCAATATCGATTTCTTGAGTACATCCGACTCTGCACATTCACCAGTTAATCGATTCAAGAATCTTATCGACTCCTTCAACCTTATTACTACGATAAATGACCCCACTCGCCTCTCCGGCTCATCTCAAACATTGCTAGATCAAATTATAGTCAACAATGGAATCTCGTATCTCTCTGATGTGTTTATCGCCGGATACAGTGATCACCTTGCTCATATATTCACTATTAATAATACACTAAAACCGCTTAAAATCCTTTACAAATTTACAAGAGAGTTTAATGACATAAATAAATCCATATTTGTAAAATATTTGCGTGAAGAAACATGGAAAGAGGTTTACAATTGCCAAAACACCGACGACAAATTCAATGTATTTATCTCAACATTCCTAAAACATTACAACTCTAGTTTTCCCATAAAACGCAAGTTAATTAACACAAAAAAATACAATAGATGGATCACCCTAGGGATAAGAATTTCTTCAAAAAACAAACGCCGTTTATATTATCTTTCAAAACGCTATAACCNAATGTATTTATCTCAACATTCCTAAAACATTACAACTCTAGTTTTCCCATAAAACGCAAGTTAATTAACACAAAAAAATACAATAGAATGTATCACCCTAGGGATAAGAATTTCTTCAAAAAAAAAGGCCGTTTATATTATTTTTCAAAACGCTATAACCAGCCACCCGAATTCCATAATTATTTTCGTAAATATAAAACTATTCTCCGAAAAGTAGTCTATGCAGCTAAAGTTATGGAAAACGACAGGCATATACTAAAATCGAACAACCGGATGAAAGCCATGTGGAATATTGTTAACAATTACACGTCAACTTCTGAAAATCGCGAAGAAAATGTTTCTTTACTAAACGATGGCAAGATCGTGTCAAATCCTCAGGACATCGCAAGTTTGTTTAATTCTCACTTCTCAGAAGTTGGTAAAATAACGAACTCAATATATCCAAATCAATGTCCTCCAATTATTACCACCCACATACCCAATTCTATGTTCACTTCCGAAACTAACGCCAGTGAAGTCATGGGAATCATCAGCTCCTTAAAAACAAATTTTCAACAGGCATAGATGATATACGCGAGTATATTGTTAAATTTTCGTCCCACGCTATATTAAATCCACTCATAAATATTTTTAATAGTTCTTTATTAGAAGGGGTGTTTCCCAATATATTTAAGAGAGCTAAAGTGAAACCTTTACACAAGAAAGGAAACAAACTTAATATTGGAAATTACCGACCAATATCTCTACTACCCACTTTCTCAAAAATCCTAGAAAAATTGTTCTATAAGCGTCTTCTAGATTTTTTATCAAAATATAACATTCTCTATGACGATCAACACGATTTTAGGAAATCCTTTTCCACTACAAGCGCAATATCTTCCTTCTTAAACGATGTTACCACATCTCTAGACAGTGGAGAAAATCCTCAGGGTGTTTTTCTTGACTTATCCAAAGCAATCGATGTCATCGATCACGGAATTCTCCTTTCCAAATTACATTTTTTAGGCATTCGTGGACTTCCACATCAATGGCTAACTTCTTATTTAAAAGATAAATATAAACAGGTCGAAATATCCTATACCAAAAATAAAATACTT
>NNCF01131975.1:162313-186343 GCA_002313205.1 Laupala kohalensis
TTTATATTCTTGGGCAGGGAATTATATAGAACGATTCCCGAATGATGCGGTCCTTTTTGGCAAAGAGTGGTTGACACTCTAGGCCGATGAATATTATTACTATAGCGAGTATTGTGTTTGTGAACGAGACTGTTTCGTATGAAATAACGGTGGCACTGCAGTAATTCGGTCTTAACAAAAACAACCGTTTCATAAATATAAATGCAGGGAAGTGGTAAGTTATTTAATTTCTTGAATAAGGGTTTACAAGAGTTTCGGGGGTGAGACTTACAAATTATCCGAAGTATCCTCTTCTGTATTCTGAATGTTTGAATACTCTGACCGGAATTAACCCAGAAGGTAATGCCGTAACGTAAATGGGAGTAAACGTTTGCAAAATATACGGAACGGGAAATACGTGGAGTAACTACGTTAACAAAATTTCGGAATGCGTAACACAATTTGCTTAATTGACAATTACGATTGTCAACGTGACAATTCCATTTGAGGTTGTCTTGAATATGGAGACCTAAGAATTTTGTATTCGTAACAGTTTTTAATTGTGTTCCGTTTAAAGAAAGAAACGTGGGGTAAAGATTTTGTGATACTATTGTGAAATGACATAGTCACTGTTTTGTCAGTGTTTACAATGGGACGATTTGCATGGAACCAAGTTATAGGGTTAGACAAAACGTTTTGAGCGTTGGCGTGTTTACATAGTAAATTAGTGCCATCAGTAAAAAGAACCATTTTGCAATCTGATGTAGATGATGGCATTTCGTTCACATACAATAAAAACAGTATAGGACCGAGAATTGAACCTTTGGGTACTCCGCAAGTAAGTGGCTTTGTTTCTGAAACACAGCGCTAAAGTATTTTATTTTTAGTATAGGGTATTTCGACCTGTTGATATGTATCTTTTAAATAAGAATTTAGCCAGTGATGTGGAAGTCCATGAACACCTAAAGAATACAATTTGGAAAGGAGAATTTCGTGATCGATGACATCGATTGCTTTGGATAAGTCAAGAAAAACACCCTGAGGATTTTCTCCACGGTCTAGGTATGTGGTTTAAGAAGGAAAATATGGCGCTTGTAGTGGAAAAGGATTTCTTAAAACCGTGTTGATCGTCAGAAAGAATTTTATTTTTTGATTGAAAATCTAGAAGACGTTTATGGAACAATTTTTCTGGAATTTTTGAGAAAGTGGGTAGTAGAGATATTGGTCGGTAATTTCCAATATTAAGTTGTTTTTCTTTCTTGTGTAAATGTTTCATTTTATCTCTCTTAAATATTTTAGGAAACACCCGTTCCTACAAAGAACTATTTAAAATATTTATGAGTGGATTTAATATAGCATGGGACGAAAATTTAACAATAATCTCAGGTATATTATCTATGCCTCGTGAAAATTTGTTTTCTAATGATTTGATGATTCTCATGACTTCACTGGCGTTAGTTTCGGAAGTGAACATAGAATTGGGTACGTGGGTGGATATAATTTGAGGAGAATGATTTGGATACATTGAGTTCGTTATTTTACCAATTTCTGAGAAGTGAGAATTAAACAAATTTGCGATGTCCTGAGGATTTGTTACGATTTTTCCATCGTTTAGTAAAAAAACATTTTCTTCGCGGTTTTTAGAAGTTGACGTGTACTTGTTAAAAATATTCCACATGGCTTTCATCCGGTTGTTCGATTTTAGTATATATTCATATGATACATATGAAGCTAATATTTCGTTAACAAATACATAATATGAATCATTCATATTTCGCTGAAAGAGAATTATACGAAAGCGAATAACCGTGGGCTGTGTAGACCTACAAGCATGAAAAGTTTCGCCGTTTGAAACCGCATGTCACAGGTCTAAAATGGTTAAATAACGTCGCTCGTCAAGCCGTGGTACGATGGTTTGATTTTTACCTACGACTCGCAAAGGTACTCAAGTATATTTACATTGTAAGTGCCATACAGAAAGGAGACCGATTCGCTCCACGCTGTTAGGGATGAAATATCACATTAAACTCTGCTGAACTGAGGCATGTGCTAATAAAACATTTTTTTTTTCATCGTACAAGAGACTCAAATTTATATTCGAGTCGCCATACAATGTTTGTGGGGTCCTTTTTTAACAATGTCAAGGTTTTGGTGATTCGTTGCATGTTGCAATACGATTACGATGTGACGTCAACTGTGCCTAATTACAGAGCAGCTACTAATTTTCATGGTTTCACATAAAGGTGACATGAAAATATCTGCGAACAGCAGGAACGTCGGGAGTGAAATTTATGATATTTTATACGGAAAAGCTAATGCATTTTTTTCGTTTTATGTCGATCATTACATAATATGTCGTTTGATAAACCAAACATTAAAACAATATTGATGACGTTTGGACCGAATCACGAACTGGACCGTCTGAGTCCATATGATTAAAATCGAAATCTTGCAATGGAAATATCTTCCTTCAAAATTGGTAGAGAAAATGTTATGAATTAAAAACTTATGTGATCTTTGAACTGAATGTTGGCCCAACGCTTTACCAAGAAGAACCCGCAAACACACGTATTACTTTAATTTGTTCCTAGGAGGAGAATTTTGTAGCACTAAGTGACATTTTATAATTATTACATTTAATATTTCCCTTCACGCGTGTAAATAAAATAATTATTTACTATCTAACTCGCCATCAGTTTTTTTACGTGTTTAATTCAGTACAATTAAAAAAATACTTCGTAACAAGGATAACGTTAGTAAAATATTTTGTTTTTGTATAATTATTCATTTGACACTGCTTTTGTGATTATCTATGTTTTACATTTTTAATAGTGTCATATTTATAAAACGTGCGAAATTGTCTAACGTAAATCTCAGTACACATAAAAAGCTATGTATGATATTTATTTTATTTTTCAATATGGTGGTTTTGAAGTAAAATATAATAGACTTTTTAAACTTTGATAACATTTGAGGTCGATATGTTTCCAATAGTTAGGAATTTGGAGACATTGGTGTGAGATATGGGCTAGTAACATAACTATCGCAACATTCACCTTAACATTCCTTTGGGTAGAACTTAGAAGTACATTAAGATAAAAATACTTCGAAGAAAGATTCAAAGATAGTATAAATCATTATTTAAAGTATTAAATGAAGACCATATTTTACTAAAATAGTTCATAAGCCCTTTAAGCTTGAAAATTCAATTCCACCTATGAGTCCCTTGTGGCACCCGACGCGCATCGCCTCTCGAGTTGAATCCACCCACTGCGCGAGGTTTGCTTTGTCCTGCGGTGCGCTATTGTACGTGAGGAAGGAATTGTGAAAGGTGAATAGAGGTGAATACACGCGACAGGTGTCACTGACATGCGGAATTTGGCCGATCACCGAAGCACGCCGATTCATCGAGAGGTGAGAAAATTCGGGAACCGTGTTGCTGGTGAAACTGGGATGGAATTGGTGTGGATGGTATAGCACGACGTGTATTGGAACTGAGATTAAATTATGGCTACAGTGATACGCGTTTGACAAGATGGACTCTGTTCTGAAATGGTATCGAATACTCGGGGAATGACAAATTTGTGTTGTTGTCAAAGGTGAGGACAGTATTACTATTTACACATTATTATACTGGATTACATGCAAAACTAAATGCTATTTTACTTCCATTCATATGAAACTGAATGCCTTTGTGACATGTTCTATTATTTATAACAGATTCAATTTACGTGAAAAACGAAGATGGACATTTTACCAGGATAAAACCGTTCATCTTCTACGTTTAACAGCATACACTTGTGGTACCCTTTTCATTATTACCCGTTTAATGAAAATTTTTCTTTTACATATAATACAGAATTAAATCCTCATATTTCTTCGCACATGTTGGGCAAACAAGACAATCTACTTTCAATTGGACGTTAGACAGCTGTTACTTCAATTTTAAAAGGGTTTATTTTCACATACATTCTTATTGCTTATTTTCACATGAATATTTACAATATATGGCCATACACCTTACAGAAACCCTGTTAACTAGATATAGTACTTCGAAACTAAACATTGCGAGAAATAAAGCTTAAATATATCATTCGACAGATATTATGAAGAGTTCTTCTGTGATAAATTGGACCCTTACAAAACAAACGTAAAAATTACTGAAAGACATTTCGGTGTTACATTTCCTTTCTTCTTTTTTTTTCGTGAGTGTAAATATTTTCACCACTTACGAACATCGATGTCCACGAGACCAATAGGCAGTATGCTCCGTATAAAATTTGTTCATGATTATCCTTTTTAAGAATGCGATAACCATGAGATAATTTTCTGAGAAACACGTTTCTATTCTTTGTCTAGAAGGAGGGTTGGGTTGTAAAACGGAAGTCGGAAAATTAATGGCAATTTGTGGAAGATTGAAGAAGCTAGCTTTTCCATAAAATGACAACCCTTTCTCTGAATCTTTGAAACAATAAGCTCAGACTATGTCCAATTCTTTCCTTGTTATTTAGTGATATTCCTTGGCTATTTGGAATTTCTCCATCAACGAGAAACCTTAAAATTTTATTTCTATTAAATACGAAACAAACATAGATACCAAGGAGATGTTGGTACAGGTAAATCATCCTGTTAATATTTGTGAAAAGTGAAACTCGTAAAAGGTGAATTCATACAAACTATGTGTTGAACATACTCGCTTGTACTACTTCTGAGTGCTTGCAACGTGTCGTTTGGCCAGCTTTATGGCTCCACCATTATGTTCTTATGACACATCAAGACATTACCTCTGGCGGCAAGCCATTACTACGTCGCCTTTTCTCGAGGTGCGGGCAACAGACGCAGAGAGCTGCCTCCGAGACATTTTTTTTCTCTCTGTTTCTTTCGCTCTCGAGTCTCGCTTAGCAGCTTGTGAACATGTGTTCGTACATTCTGCGGAACGTTTCCAGGTGTTAGGAAGTGTGTGAAACAATGTATCTTTTGGGGTATTAAAGGAAGGTAAGCTCTCGACAAAAACTTTGCGCACAAAAAAAGTTAACCGTGGTGTTAATCTTTTATAAAAGCAATTCGCGGATGTGGGGATTAACTCTGTTTTGAGTTATGTTCTCAAATATTGCTGACCTTGGAGAAAAGGAGATAAACGCCGTTACTAAAGTAAGAGTTCTGGGCTTGCAAACTACTTGTGGAATACAATATATTATTGTCTGATAAAATTGATTTTATCATCGTATCTCCGAATTCTCCTGATCATCCACAGAGATATGTATAAGTAAAACTTACCAAAATTTGAAATAAATTTGAAACAAAGTCCAGATTTAGTATTAATTCTACATTTATATTATGTGAATTTGCTACATTAAAGTGGCCTATTAAAACATTGATATACTATGTCGTTGTCTCGTCTTGTCTTTCGTTTGAAAT
The DNA here is from genome assembly GCA_002313205.1 of Laupala kohalensis. Taxonomy (NCBI): domain Eukaryota; kingdom Metazoa; phylum Arthropoda; class Insecta; order Orthoptera; family Trigonidiidae; genus Laupala; species Laupala kohalensis. The sequence continues at coordinate 167,711 of NNCF01131975.1, forward strand.
GATGGAACGAAATAGTTCACTATTTCCTCTCCATCTAAGATAGAAGGTCCCTCAGGGTGGTTGAATTTAAAAAATATTGATATTAACAATATCTATAAAACTCTATTGGACAAAGGTTTTAGTTTTATTTTGGATTACATACCCATCAGTAGTAAAACACACTTTTCATAAAATTTTATGACTTAAGACGTTTTTCATTATATCTAACATTTTCTTAACTTACAAGACTAAATAAAAAAATATTTACTTTTGAAAAATTGATTTCAACTTTCATAAATCCATTCCAAAACTTCAAATGGTCTATCGGAACAGTAAAAAAGGGACTCTAAGGTGTTCCGCTCAATTCAAGTTAACAAATCACCTTCTCATCTAAAGACGTAAGTTTGGTACTATACGACTATCGCGTGTCGAACAAAAGAATGTTCAAATTAGTGACTCCAATGAATGTTCAAATGACTTGTGAGTGTAACGATAATAAACTTTATTGTCAAAAAAGCAGTTACAAACTGCGTATGACCACGTGGAGGACAATGAACTAAATTACTCTCCGGAAGCATGCAAGGGACCATCCCATCAATTCCGATCAAGGGACCTAAGGTAGAAGCGGATTTAACATTTCAACATACTCCTAACGATAAAAAAATAGTTCGACACGTGTTATAGTATTAACAAATACCAACAAATATTGTATTTAATAAAACATAGAAAAGTCATTTCACAAGTACGTAATATCAATTTATAAATCATTCGGAAAATTTGTTGATAATTCGTAACTATTAAATAACACTAAATTCGCTAATAATTACATCAATTTATGCCGTCTCTAGGCAAGAGCCTAGCGAGTCTTTATAAAAAATCCACCTCTACACGAAGGAAAACCGGAGTATAACCCGAACCAGGATGGGGCTACAGAATTAATGTACACAACCGTGCGAGGGTTGAGTACATATAGAACTAAATTTATATGAATAATAAGACATAATACTAGCATGCAGGAAAATAGTTTTGAAATTGTTGTCAGATATTTTGAAAGTACTACAACAATGGTATAATAAAGTACAAGACGGCTTTATTTTTTATTAAAATAAATAAATTCTATTACAGTGTTGAAGCACTGGTGTAGAAGGTAGCTTTGAAGAGACTCAATTTAATAATATATTTTATATTTTGGAGCAGCGAATTATATAGATACGGCCCTTTTTGGCAAATTGCGGTTGTGATTGAGTGAAAGACAACGAGTCGCAGGACTGAACAGAAATCACTGTAGGCCAAATATTGCACGTAGAAAGCTGAATTATTTCCCGAATATTACCCGCAACAAATCATGTCGGTTCCAGAGATATTTAGGCTTCAAGATAATTTTCTCAACAGTGATCTTGAGGCGAGAAACCACAAAGACCCTTGTTACCGAGAATGGACTTCGTACATTGAGAATTGCCTAGTTCCTAGAAATTCACATAGAAAAGAAAATTAATACACAAAGAATATAAACACTAATAAATAACTCTCGAAATAAAACACATCAATTGAAAAACTAAGCCAACTTTGTGAACTAATGCACATGGTTAGTGTAATGCAAATTATGTTTTGGTGCCATAGCACTCTTGAGCGCCATTCATTATAACGTATAGACGCTGATGGATTCTTGAGCCACGAAGAAAACAGTTCGCGAATAGGATAAAAGAGCGTGTTTACTGGGCTTGATATCTTTTTGTATGGAACGGTTAGAAAAGGAGAGATTATCTTTTGATCACTGAGACGGAAAGAAGTTTTTTTATTTTCTTGATGGGATGGTTTGCGGAGGACGGTTTCTACCTTATTGTCACGGGTTCGGAGAGTAACAGCTTCTTTTAGTGATGGATGCGTCTTTCCATGTGTTTGGTGATAATTTGACGCTTTCAAACCTTCATCGCACTCACTGCTGAGACTAAATCGTGCACCCCTGAGCTCGCACCGTCGGCCTTGCGGGGTTGTCGCTGATACTAACGCTGACTTTGGTATGTGCTTACACTGATGTTGTACTCAAGATTGTTATGCGTGTGTGTAGTGCTGTGAAGCAAGACAATGATTTTCCACATGTGTTGCAGTCATCATTGGTTTTTTTGAAACGTAGTTTCCTTGGCCCCGGAGTATTGACTCAATGAATTCTCATTTTATTTGTATAAAATATTTGGGGAACTTTTCTGTGCATAATTCTTGCATTTGGGTTACATAAACCTAATTTCTTTTTGTCTATTTAATTTGTACTAAAGAGGTACTTTTTTAAAAACCGAAGTAAAGGAACGGAACCAAGAAATGACAGTACCTTTTCTTATTTTTTTGGCATGAAACGTTTCCTCTGAGTAATATTCAACTAGTGCCATGAACTGAGCTATTAAAATCATCTCTGCGCTTTAACAAATACACGTACAAACAGGAACACATGAAATATTGTGTTGGTACATGGTACAGTATATAACGGCATTAAGCGATAAGTTTTTCAATTGTAAGTGTATTTATTTATTGGTGCATAATATTACTACTTTTTCATTTGTGTATTTTTTATTATTTTGTGGATGATGAAACCTTCCCCATTCTCCTGACGCCTAACCTTCACTATCAGTGTCCGAGGACAGTAACCAGGGAATTGACGGTTACAATAGATATTAGAGATTTAAATAGGAAGCCAGCTATGGCATCGATAGAACTGATATAATTTCTTGTTGTTTGATAATTGTTCATGAATCGGGAGAACTCGTATTACGTAGAATTACGAGACCAATCGTTTCGCAACGTAGACTGCAATTGAAGATCCAGAAACGATATCTAAATTCTTGGGTGGACGTGGAGGTTGTCCCACAGACGAGAAGTAGTTGTCACTGATGAGAATGTGTTTCTTTTCTTCGTGGTGAAGAATGTCTTGCAGTTTTACACAACATGGTTCGTCACAACGGGCACTTAATTCTCACGTACTAGTTTCTCGAATCACTGCTGTTTGAGTATTGATGTGAAATAGTTAGTGATTTTATAGTTTTAAATTTATTTCACTCGAGCGAGTTTTTTTTTACATTAGATCAACCTCATAAAGCTTGGAGTTCAGAGATATGTGTCCACCGAGTCAACTCGAGTGAATGAATGTAGGGGGTCACCGAGCGGAAGCAAAATGCCTCTTTGAAATGCAAATGTGTGAACTATGTTACTGCTTATTTAAAATAAACGTTAATCTAATACATTTTACCATTTACCTTTTAGAATAAGTATTTAGAAAAAGAAGTGCTCATCAGAAATGCTCTGTTGAGATCTTGTAATTAGATAGACTTCGTTGTTCAGAAAGTTGATTCATGTGCAAGCGACATGGAAATAGTTTCACTAGCGCTTTCTAGAAAAGACAGATGTCTGTAATGCGTGCGTCTACGTGCTGTCCTCTTCTTATTTTAAAACTATGAGTAGGAGCTTTTGAGATAATGAGTTCTGTAACAAACTTTTGGTCTTAGGTAATCTGGGACATGGCCTGCACCAGATTCCATCGTGTGATAGGTACATGACGACTTCCAGACAATAATTGTGGCACATTCATGATCTATCAATAACGTTGTTAGACGCATGGTTCAATTTGGGTGTGACCAAATATCGGATCGAATCAGGCCGACTATTTTCGGTCGTAGTCAGGTCGAATCGGTTTGATTTATTTATTTCTCGTCTATGATTAAAATTCGATGGTTTTAATTGAAACGATGTATTTGCAGGTGTTGACTGAATACAATAAATTGAAGTCATGCGGTTAATTTTCTGTTTAACCCACATTTTCACTATTCTAATCTATCCCACCTGACCACAACCAAAAGTTTTCGATCGGTTTTGGTGGGATATTTACCCACATCCTGTTTACTTAATCACTAGATTCCTTAAAGAAAATAAATTAATTGGTCACTAAGGTTAAAAAATCAACACATTGAATGAAAATATGTAATATTCAATTCAATTCAATAGGGCATTTACAGTTTAAATTACATTTGGCGAAGAAGGCGAGACTTTTGCCTCTTTGGCTTCTTAAGCCCTTTAATGCCATGGGCTGTGCGTTACATGCTCTGGTATTCACTCTCAATGAATTGTTCAGTTGCGTCTACATTTTTCACAGAAAGGTTGATATTTTTATTTCTTGCTGCCGTAATATTAAATTTAGTTATGCATGGATAGGAAAGTATTTATTATTATTATATTAAAAACTTTTGACATACTACAATAGTTTCTTAAATATGAAATAGGTGCAACTGACTAATTCATTGAGCACCGTTGGGAACCACGGAAAACCAACGGAATATGTAAAATATAATCACAGAAAACGTCCAATCGAGTCGATTCAGGAATATTTGAAATTCAGATGAGTAATTATTAACCCCCACCCCAAACGCATGAATTGTTGAGGTATGTCAGATATTGACAAAATTTACACTTGTCAACTACTTAATAACAATACTAATTTTTTTTCCCTCATATATCTAAAAATTCTTCACACACTAAACTTTTACATTCTCCCTTGCCAGACCTCCAATTCGGAGCAACCTTCAACTATCTCGTCTCTTAGATTATTAACATGCATGAGATATAAACTTGTTTTTTCTGTGACAAACCGCGTCTCAATAGACATAACTACCAACGTTTCGGACATCTTGCTGTGGAATTCTTCAGAGCAATGTCAGAGTCGTACTGATCTTAGTCATTGTCGCACTCTGCAACAAGACCTCGCAAATCGGGCTTAATCCTCTACTCTTTACCAAGAAGTGGGCAATTATGTTCATTTTTTACATCTAATTCTAGAACGATTTATAATTTGTCATATTTTTTTACACTAAAATATTTATTACATATGACTTATCACATTTATTATAATGCAGAAGATAAACCCTGATTCATAATGGCATGAAAACAATCTAAAATGAAGATCATGAATTAAATGTGCATCAACGGCAGTTTTGTGAGTCAGAAATAATGTAAATTAAAAACGTAAATCAAAACAAGTATCCCCTCCCCCATAAAATATTCTTGTTTGAAGATGTCTTGTGTATTTACATAAAAATTAATTAACCGTTGGAAGACTTAGCCTACAATAAATATCCTCCGTTTATAAAGAGCTTTGATAGAATTATTACGTAATACTTCTCGTCAAAGGGATTTGTACTCAGCAAAGGCATACTTGTTTCACAAATACTCATGTTTCCTTTGTGATTTTATTAGGTTTTAAGTCAATGTATGGAAATGTTTTTCAAATGCTTTCAAAATGAATTTTTATTTCAGGTTATTATAATTGTAGGTGCAAACGTAAATATTTAATTAATTATAGTTACTAATTTCAGTTCATTTTATTCTCATTTCCTTGTCAATAATTAACAATAATTTCATTAGTAACTGGCGATCTATACCATTGAGATTTGCAGCTTGATTAATGAACTTTCTGGAGTGTTAGGTAAGGAATGTTATAAGGGTTAATCCTCGTAATCGACATCCACTGTATCCGCTTAGATGCTTCAAACTCCACTTCTGTTCGATAGATATTTCTCTCCATCTCCTTGCAGTTAATACAAATACCCAGTCATTCCGGAAATTTGATTTGTATATGATATTTCTCCACTTCAAATTAAATCTAATGTTTTCTGCTGCATTAATACTGGCTGTAAATAAAGCCAAGGGATTAGTCCAGATTCTTGTAGGGAAATGGGAATTGGGAAATGTATTATTGAAGCTTTTCTACATCGAGCGATAGGTGGTAGGAGTTGGGTGGTAGGTTATTGTTAGTAGGTGGGCCGCTTAACTTAGATTACCAACAACGTGACTCACGTGGAGGGTTTAGTAGGAGTTGTTAGTAATAGAGTCATTAATACTAGGAGGTGGTGGACGGAGGAAGGAGGGTTCCCTTTTCAGTAGTCACAGTTAAATGAACTGGGACATTAATGTGAAAAGTTACTAATTTTTTTGGCCCCCACCATTGAACCCGGGATGACTTGGTGTTGAGCTACAACGCTACCACGGTGCTTCCCAGATTCTTGTGCAGGGGAGGTGGCACGATTTTGACTTATTAGGGGGGGGAAATAGATACATTTTATCATTCCTGCGTTTATTGCGCTAAAACGAGACACCAAGTCCTATCAAGAGTTCGAGGAAGAACATAGATATTCTGGCAGACGGTAATTTGACAAAATGCTGGAGTAGCGACGATATAATCTCACATACTTCATATCAATTAGATATTAAGGATAAATAAAATTCGTTAGATGAACACGTGAATTTATTGATCTGATATAGGATTACGCCTGAAAAATTTGATCGGTTTTGATGTCTATTATTTCTACTTTCATTGCATTCTTTTTTAGTACTCATGGAGGGCGGTTAGATCAACTTCTTGTCCTCCGTCTATCCACAAAAATAGCACACCACAACTACGGTTTTATGGCGTGGAATTAAAAGCGCACGAGGAGGTTGTAAACTCGTTGCAAACTTCCGGAATCAAAACTATTTGAAAAGAAATTGGAAATTTATACATAGCGTTTCCTGAGCTAAAGCATTGGACACTCTTCATGGAAATTACATGTAGTCTATTTTTAAACTCAATATAGCTGTAGTAAGGTTTTTGTTCTTATACGGGTTGCATTTATGTATAAATTATAGCTTTCAATTGTCCACATGTGTTATTTATTGCTTTTACAATTCATTTTTTGTTTTCAAAAATCGATGTTTTTTTAAATATCAGTTGTATCTCGAGAAAATTATTGACATCTAACAATAAGCATTTAATGGTATTTGGGATATTGTGCAGTAATGGAACTTTGATACTCAGTCACTGATACTTATAGCATTCATCAGGGTTAAGATTATAAAGAGCGCATCTTTCCTCTTAGGTTAAATTAAAGCTTTCGGTCAGATATCGTAATGGGAAATTGAGTCTCTAGATGGGACATAAAGCAACACTTTTCCGTTTTGGAAGTAATCTACCCCATTTTCCCCTAACCATTCCCATAATACCCCTTTTTCCTCTTTTACTGCAGCTTTTCAAGAATTTTATAAGTTTTAAGAGATATGGCGAATGAGTTTCAATTAATATCTCCTAAACTTGTAGTTGTATGTGAATAGTGAGAGAAATATAAGTGATTAGTGTGAGGAAACTGTGTAGTTATCATTTGTATCACGAAATCTTCACGTTTTGCCATGGTAACCAATTTATTGATCGATTTATGTATTTTAAATGTATTTATTTATTCTCGATAGCATGGCTGTCATCATCAGTGAATCTTATTAAATTTACAAGTGTGAATCTGAATAAAATGTCCATTAAGTCCTATGCTTCCTTCACGTTCTTGTGCTTGTGAGCGTTCTAGTATAATTACTTCCATTGATAAGTAAATTTCTGAAAATTCTCCCTCCCCAAAAACAAAAACGCAAATAATTTTCTGTTACAAAGGCCAAATCTTCCTTCATAAATATGAGAATGGGAATTAATAAAGAGGAGGAAATGGTACGAAAGAGGTGCGCAGATTGATTGAAATATTACAAATAGAGCAAACACGATGGAATGCTAGCACAAAGGGACAAATTAACGTTCACGGAAAGTCGATAGAATTTAAAAAAGTAAATAATTAAAAAATAAGATAGATATGAAATAGAAACGCATACAAAATAACTCTTCTCTAACTTACTTTGTCAAAACATTAGAATAACTGTATCCCATTAAAGAAACACTTTGAAAAAAGAAAAATTAATTAATATATCGTAATAATGTTCTCTTGAGAATGGTAGATTATGTGATGCTATGTTTTATTTCAAATTGTCGTATACCTTCGAATACTTAAAATATTGGGCATTACAATATAATTTTACTGCTGTAGCTCTGATACTTAATGATATATTTTAAGGAGAATAATTCAAATGTGGGTTATGCTAGTGTGAAAATGTTAGTATCACTGATGATAATGATACAATTTTTAATGAATACAAATAAATGGACTTTTATCTCCCTGGACAGGCAACATATAGGCGTATATTTCCTTCAAATATCTTTCGTTTACATTATGTGTACATTCTAATGAGTGACTATTATATAATTTTATATTATGCTAGAAATGAATACAAAGATGTCATGAACGAGAAATCAAATATATGCATCCTGGGTGCGATGAAGTCTGTAGCTGACAATATGAATGTGAATAATAAAAATTGTTTTTATATTTTCCAGTAAAAAAATATCACTAGTTATATCATGTCGAAATATTTGTATGAAAAATATAGCTGCACATTTACAACATTCCTAAATTAATCTTTGAATATTTTTTGAAATATCCCTCCATGAAAATGCATTACTTCGACAAGTATGCAAATTGTATTGATTATGATAAAAAATTTAAAACTATTCATATTATTTCATTGCTATGCGTTTTTATGAGTTTGCTACATTCTTTTGGTCATGCTTGAAATGTAGCCATATATAAGGAGGGTCATGTTTTTGACAGAATGTAAAATATGATTAAACAAATTGTAATTGAAGAAAATTTCATCATTGTATTGACAAAATATACAAGACTTTCAATAAAATGAAGGATCTTTGGCGCTGCAAGAAAAATTAAAGAGCAAAGTATTTTAGAGAAAAAACAAGATCATCTTATAAATTTACGATATGAAAAGTTTTGAGGGTAGGATTTCTTATAATATTAGTTAAATCAACAATATGCATGAAATTATAAACGTCCTTTTTAGACAAATAAGTATATATTTCTGATAACGTTCTTACCAGAATTTTGGCCTACGTCACGTGACATAAATAGCGCAGTATCCTAGTAACATATCGTAAATGAAATTACTAATGCGAAACTACAAAAAAATAAAAGCGAAAATAAATAAACCAATGACAATACAAAGAATAATATATATTTATAAAAAATACCAGATAATATGCCCCCACGTAAGTTTAAATTCCCCATTGTGGTGTTCATGTATCATTTCGGACATGTAGCGTTTATAATTACTTTCCCTGTATAATATCCTGGTGTTCTCCGAATCTATCAATTGATTCTCGTCGGATGATGTCACGGATGAGGACGTGATTTATCGTGACTGCACTCTAGAACCGTTACGTTTCATGTGAAACTTGGGCCCTCACTACATAGGAAGTAATGCGATGAGGTACTAGAGTTTAAAGTTTGTGACAATCACTGGTGTAATATTGACAAAGCAATGTTCCGATGTCCAATTGGTTCTGTGAACCCACTTCGGGCACACGCGGATATATATCCAGGAAGCTGGATCTGTGTGCAGAAGTGTTATTAATAATACTGTATTACAAATCTGTAATTTTGAACGAATTAAATAGTAACTATTCTTAACAATATTCCGGGATAATACTTTTATTACAGTAGATATTTGTTATATAATTTTACTATTATAACAACTGAGAGTATCTTTAATTAAATATTTTTGATATTACAATAATTAGCTAATTATTTCATTTGTAAGGGAATGCTTATCATGACTTTGCCTTAGAGAGCATAAAAGGTAAATCATTTGGGGGAATTTGGTGGGGTGGTGAGTATTCCACGTGGTTAAACGCAATTTTTAATTGGTTTTTGACGATTTTAATTATTTTTATTCATTTGAAGTATGGAAATGGGAATCATCAACAGGGTGAATATAACCAAGAAATCAAAACAATCAGATACAAAATGAAATTTCTAGGACAAAATTTAAGGCAAGGTAAGATCTTGAATTACCTATTTCGTATAGTAACGGAAAATTTATTAGCTGAAAATCCATATCGTAGAATTTCAAAATAGTCTTACGTAGAATAATAACCACACTGTAGTGAATACAACACTAATATTATAAAAATAAATCTTTTGTAACTCACAAACATTTGTAAAATATTTACTTTGAAAATTCCTTCACTATTATTTGTATCTATTTGTACTGCAACTTACTGTCTTGTTTCACGTTTGATGTCTTCTTTGCTGTCCTCTCACACGTGTAAGGGAAGGTAAAAATAAAAACTAAAAATAGTTTCAAAAACTGGAGAGAAATATTGAAGAGACCTGAGGAAATGAAACTGGCTGATTATAAATTGTATGAGTGTCAATGGAAGAGAGTATGAGTGACAATTGAATTGTATGAGTGACAATTTTTGCTGTGTGAGGCTATGCAATAGTCTAGAAAGTTCTTAGGTACGATATCATTATAGTCATTTTATTAGACAAAGAAGCGTCTATTAACTTCAAATTTTGGTGAAATAACTGGAAGTATGTTCCATTTTACATTCCATTAAAAGTTCTTAGAAAGAAGGTGAGGAAATATTATTGAATACAAAAATGTTATATAATTTAACGATGATATATGTAATCCACACAAAACTTTATTCCGGATGATGGCTTTCGTCGGGTTTGTAGTATAAATAAAGTAGTGTGACCATCCTTCATTTTTCGCTTGCCTTAGGGTCACACACGTTTGTTTTACTATTGCATACATAAAAGATTCCGACCTCCGACGGTTCTCCTTTTTTTCTAATTGGAAATAACTCTTACGTTAACTATATCTTGACTGACCATGAGCTCTAACTCGTCTCTCTGAGACTCAAGGATAGTTATCACTTGGAAACAAGAAGAGATCTAACAGTACAGAAGTATAAGTACAAAAATATTGCACAGCAAAATTACAACGAGTAACAAAAATTGTAACAGAAGACAGGTTTTCCAAATACATTGACTGGATAGCATTAAACCCGAAAGTCGTGTATCAAATATTTACAGAAATTTCAGAAAGACATAATATATTTATTTTGGTGAAATACATAAATGAAGCAAAATAAAAATCACACAAATCCCGATAACAAATTATTGAACATATAAAATATGTATCGCACTTTAAAAAAAAATTTACATTCACATTTATAAAGTACGATTCTTGATTTGCCAATACTCTTTTTAAGAATAGTTTTGATTTAATCTATACAGCACACAGTTTTCTATATTTTAATTGTACATTTCAACTTGATTAGAAACTAGGAATTTTATTCTTTTCGAAACTAATAATTCCTTGTATGAAAAAAATTCTAAGTTACTAGTTGTTACTGTACATGCGTCAAGAAACGCGCTTCCTCTGACTGACTTCTCTGCACGACTTTGAGCCGATTAAATGCTTGCAATCACAGGTGATTGAATCTTGACAGCTTGTCATAAGCGACGTAAATGCAGCAATATATCAATATATCACTGTGAAATTGTTCTTTGAATTCTCCTCTGGATTTACCAACAGTAGGGATGAATGAATCAAACCTTTTTATGAACTGCTCAAATCTGCAACTCCCTTCGGGATGCGATCATATTTCAGTGTAGAAGAATATCATGTCGTAAATACTATGACGATGTGGCTAGTCGTATTCATCACCGAAATCGTATACCAAGGGAAACTGCAAATGGAATCGCAAATGGTAATGTAAATACGAACCGCTAGAATGTAATTCAAATAATTCACAATTACTATTTGGTTTAAAAAATCATAATTATGCAAAATGAATTTTCTATTTAAGTTCTATCTTCTTTCCTAAAGAATTTTATATTGAATTTTCTAACCAAATAAATATTTTAGTTAAATCTTCTTACAATATATATTTTACTTACATATCTAGAATAGAAATGTTGAACGTATTCTGAATCTCACAATACATACCATGCCTTCTCAAGTGTCTCCACGCCGGAATGACAAATGTTACGTTTTTGTCGTTTGCTTCTCCGTCTCAGAATGGCGTCTTTTCAATTCCCTTCTCATATTTCGGTTCATTAGCTAGATCGATTTTAAACTCAGGAGATGTTTCGAGGTTTCACCCCTCACATTGGTGCTTGCGTTTCGCTAGGTAATACGACGACGCGCGATCACGACGACTCCTACGAGGAAGCTCGAACGTCAATTTCAGTAACATTCCCTGCTGCCTCATTCTCCTCTGCGACGCGAATTTCAAAAGCTGAATTTCTTTATGTGTCTCAACTCGATGAATGGTCACTGTATTCTACATATCAACGCGACGTTCCCGATCAGTCAACATTCAAGATCATCATTTATGAACAAAGAGGAGCTACATTTCAAACCACTGTCAATTTGTTATATCTTTTTATCACGGATAATTAATGTGATTGATGTGTGATTAGTTAATTTTGGATACTTTTTGGTTCTAATCAAGTTATTGGAGTCATTGTACTAACTTAAATCACAAAACTATTCCTAGAACACTAACAACTTGAGAAATAGTTCAACAAAACTGTTACAATGGATCGTAGAATTTTGTTAAATCCCTCGTGTTTGATCATGCAGATACAATAGCTTTTAAAATGAAGGAAATAAACTCAAATACGCATCCGAAAGAGTAATTCAGGGATTCCCATTTGGATAAACCTATTTTCTTTCCAATAATTCCGCCACCCAATGAAAACAAGTCTCGTGTCCCGATCGGATGCTTTAGAATATTTCGCTTCCACACAAGGGGTGGGGGCGGAAAGGGGAGTGTAGGGGAAGACTCGCGTCAGCAAAATCTGGTCCCCCAACCCGCACAACCGCGCTGCAAGCTCTTTGATAGAGAATCGTGCTGCATACGCACTATTGGTGACTCGGTGGCGGCCTTCATCCATTATGACACAAGGACACAAAAGGGTGCTGTTACAAATTTTCACTTGGCAACCGCCTTGTTCTCTTCCCTTTGTGTTATTTCACTTTTGCCTATTCACCCACGTACGCTTAAATGTAGCGCAGACACTCCAACAATATTTCAAAACGATCATTATTTATTTGTTTCTCATGGTGAATGATTTTTCTCTCGTGTTATTATCGATTATTCTTTGATCTCACATGATTATTTAATATGAAATTATTAAATATGAAAAGTTTAAAACTCTGTTACTCATTTACTTTTGTTGGCTTCAATTTTCTGTTCATTATGGTTGTACTCACTTCTTTTTGTTATATCTACACTGAAATTTTTTTTTTCATCCTCTATTTTGCCTAATCTCCTCGTATCACTATTAATAGTTTATAATACTTTTTCACAACATACTATCTTTGAATACAATTTAATGTATTATCTTTGAGAGAAAATAAAATAATAGATAATTATTTCATCACGCAACATCTGTCGATATTTTATTCTGATTCTATAGAGAATAAATATGAGAATAGTTGGTGATGCACATGGGCACAATCAAGTATTTTATCATGAATATAAACTGGTTTTGCTATACGAGTAATTATTTTAAATGCACAATACTAATTGCAGAGCTTCTAGTTTTAAGGTAAGAATATAAGAGCGCCAATTTCTGATTTCCAAATCAAAATTTTATGATTTATATTTTATACAAAACACTAAATTCTCCTAATTTCTTTTACTTTATTAGTTTTACAATATTCCATACAAAAGCACCTTTGTTTTTATATTTATTGTTGACAATAGCAATAATTGAATTTTGTGTCCTTGACGCAAAATTGTGTGCAATTGACGCAAAATTGTGTGCAAACGATGTGCAATTGACGAAGTAATTTTGTGTCCTTGGAATTTCGTGTCTCATTTGAAAATTCTAAAACATTTTAATTTCTAAAAATCTTCAAGTTAACAAAACATTTCCTTCATTAGAATTTATTTCAAAATATAGTTAGTTTTTAAAAACCTTCAGAGTAAATGTATTACCAAAACGCAAAAAACTGAAAAAATATAAACAACGATTTCACATTGCACTTACGATATTATGTTATAACTCGCTTTGCTCGTTGGGGGTTTTACCCCCAGACCCCAAAATTAAGGCATCTAAAGGAAAAAACCTTATTGCTAGATTAAAATGATTCATTGCGTAAATCATCATTTGCGGAGTGCATCCGGTGACACTTAATCTAAAAGTAGAAAATAGGTTTTTGCTGCAACGTATAATTCATTGCAACAAAAATATACAGAAACATGCCTGATTTATTGTATGTATTTACTATAAGGAATTATTTTTAAATAAATATATGTATTCCTCTGGTCACTCTCTCGTAAACATTCCAAACTATATATCTCTTAATTGTTGGTATATGCATACCAACATTACCAATGTATATGATAATGAAATAAGTTACGACTAGAATTTGTGTTTTACCACTGCACTAGGCAATGTTAACATAATTATTACCAATTATTGAAACAACCTTTTCACTTTCTTGAATTAATCGTACGCATCTTAATTTGTCGAGGCTGGAAACCAAATAATTTTTTTTGTGGGGCTTTAGGGCTCGTCAACATCGAGGTCATTAGAGCCCATAATATTGATAAATTATTCTTTTATTGGCAATGCTCAAGGTCAACTGCATTCAAGGAGTAAACCATAGGCCATTTGCATTCAAAAAAGAAAAAAATACAAGGTGTAAAACAAATACTAACTTACAATACTACGTATAAGAGAGATATGACTGATATAATTACTATTTCACGAGAAGCTTTGAAACTTGAACTAAATTTTTTTTTATCGTAAAGAGCCTTACGTAAGTAAAGAAAAATAAATACAGTATTTCGTTGAGTATCTTTGCAATGAACATTAAATGCAAATACGGTCCATAATTGGACGTATTGTAAGATATTCAGAAATACTGAATTTTATTTAAAAAATTAATAAATACCTTTAAAATAAAACCTAAAACTTGTCTAGAACTATAAAATTAACCTAACATTATTTTACATGATAAAAATTATTAATTCTTGCCTGAAACGTAATACTTTAAGAACGTAAACAAACTTTTGAAATCAATCAATTAACGAATTCAAATTTTCACTGCCTGCTGCATACATGAATTGACTTATTGAAATAACTTATTGAAAAGAAACCACTATATAATTTATAATGATATTAGTTTTTGTACTTTTAAAGACTGTAAAAGAAATTTCAATCTCAATACTTCAAAATAATTCAAAGTGAGTAATATCAAACTTGTCTTGGAAAATGATAGATTCTTATGTATCTAACGTTTTCAAAAACCCACTTTGGCAATGTAAATAATAAGTATCTTTATAATGTAAAAAGAAAATACAAATACACACCTGAGCTAATCATTCACAAAATCTCATACGACTTATTAATGAATAAAAGCTATTTTAACTAATAAAACTTCACTAAGATTAAGTTTGGCAACTTGTCTTTGTTATTCTTCAGATGCCGTTTCAAATATGTCCACAAAGATCCATTTTTACCACATTATTTGCACAAAGACACAACAATTAAACACGTGGTGTTTATTATAAACTGATGTTGAAATTAAATACGTCAACTCGCATAAAACTTTAAATTTTTTCACTACTTACGATAAATCCCAAAACAATTTTTCTGACGTTCGCCGCCGTACTACTTTTTTCTAACCGAGGTTGCTTCGGCTTCTTCATGGCACATTCCCAAGCTAATGCTTGTTTGCTTCGCGTAATATTAATTCCACGAAAAATGTACTTTAAAAATAATATTCTCGAAATGTTGGAATTTTGTCATTCGTTGCTATTCTATTGCTATGAGAAAAATTAAATTTCAGGTTTCTACGACTAGTAGAAGTATCTTTTTAATTTTGATGTCCAAATCGATAATCACTAACACACACGGGCACCGACAGCGGTGGTCTAGTGGTAACGTCTTCGCTTTCACGATCCCGCAGAGCGGTAGAGCTTGGCTTCAATCCCTGTTCGGCTGAACTAGGTGAGGTTTTCAGCTGAGATTTCCCTCACCTACTCCAGACATGTCGGTTCGGTACCATAAGTCCACCCAACCCAACATATCTCCTTCCCAATTCACTTACCCAAGTCCAACGGTTAGGTGGAAGAGAAGGCCTCATAGCCTGAACCTCGCCAAAAGACTTTACATAAATAAATAAATACAAGGATACCGCATAAAAATACAGAACCTATATTTTCTCTTTTTACATATATTTAATTACTGTGCAAATTTTATGTCTATGACAAATAGAAGAATTTTATCATTTATGTAAGTTTTACTCACTCATACAATATAATCATAGGCCCCATGATCGCGTTGCCACAGCTAAACTGATTAAATGCTTCATAAAGACCAGCTTGCAGATAATGTTTCAATAATGAAACGCATATTCAACCATTAGCAAATAGTGAGTAATGCGTAGTTACAATGAATCGAATGAGATTTCTACTGAAGTGCATGATTAACCAAGCCCCTTCCCTCTCAACAACGCTTCGTACTAACATGTGCACAACCATTGAAATATATTAATAAATACAGAGCCATGCTTGAAAGTAATCTAAAATATTTTTCTTGACATCTTTCAAACTTACGATAAAAATATTTTGTTACAGTAGAGAAAATTTTACTAGGAGCACTTAACTATTTTCTTGATGAGCAGTATTCAAATCCTCATAATCCTTTATATTGTTTCACAAAAAAATGTGAGAATGAGGAGAAACCAGAAGGGAATTTTTTATCCATTCTGTGATAGGTCACCAAAAGGAAGACAAGATGTTGGAGATTTTACTTTAGTAGGAAAATTGTTCAAAAAACTACTTTAAAAAAAATTCTTGTTATATGTTATACGTCAAGATTTCTGTCACTAGTTAAGGAGCAGAAACTAAGTTGTTAAATCATGTAATTAATCTATTTGTCTATTACAATACGGCACGTAAATTTCGTCATTAGCAATTCCTGATTTCAGGGTTTTTGAATCTCGTATTATTTTGACGTAAGCAAATCCATAGACACGGCTATTAAATTAGCGCGTGACGTACCTAGGGCGAGATTAAGGTTTTGAAACGATACGTAGCATATACAAAGTATAGAAATCGTGAAAAAATTCGAGAACCTGTCTGTTTTGGCGATCTCTGATTCTGAAAAAGTGGTTTTTGGCATAATATCCGTCCGTCTGCTCGTCTGTCCGTCTGTGCGCAGCGATTATGAGTAAATGAATGAATCATTCTAATTCGCATTTTGTATTTTTTGTAGAATTCACTTGTTGTCAATGCACGTACTCTATTTTTTTTTACATTCAAACAAAGGGTACTTCATGCGAAGGTCAAGTACTCTTTTGAATGTTTCACAGAAACGACTCCAATGATTTTGCTTAAGTTTTCTGTACAATATGTATGCATTACATTCACATTAGCGGTATTTCGCTTGAAAATTTGGTATAGACGCAGTAAAATAATTTCTGTCTGCTACACTTACACATTAGTTTACTGTATCAAGAAGTTTGAATAATATATAGCAGTGTAAATGGACCAAGATGACGTAGAATACACTTTCTGTAAACTGAAATGAAAGATATGATAATGACAAAATACATAGGAGGACAAAAAACGCACTGCATATACCAAAATACATCACTTTCTGTCTACAACGAAATTACATTTACATAACGCTTTTACGATATTTATAAGACTGATATGTTGCTATATGTTTTGAAATAATATTTAGAATATTTATTTTACTTTCAAATTTCGAATAAAAGATAGTAATAAGTTCATCTAGCGACTTTGCGCATGAATAGAGCACTGGAAGACGACCAAAATATACAGGACCACGCCATAAATGACCCTTTCACTATAAATCATTTTCTCAATCTATGTTGCAGCTGGAGAAACGTATATGAGGATGTATGTGGAAAGGGTTGTCACCACTAGTTTTTAATATTTTAATTTTTTGCTAGTACAACATATTGATACAAATGAATTAGGTCATTTAACACCATCAGATTTATTGAGCAATGCACAGATAATTTATTTACGACTGTTTCCTAACTTCTTTGTCATTTCATGTCTCACTTCTTTTTCATTTTTTAAATTCATGTCTCTCAACGTAAAGATGATCTTGTAGGAGTGGTTGATGTGGTAGCAACCCTGTGTGTTCCCATCCAAAACCAATGTAACCTGCACATTGCTCCATAACCTGTTGTTTTGTGTACACCCGTTCGATCTGTTGAAAATGTGAAGTGTTCGTTCATGGACGTCACTCTTTTGTGAACCGCATTTTTCCCAGTTCCATAGAACCACCCATATGAGACGCATGATCCTCCAATTTCATCAGTGCAACATTATAATTTACAAATCATATAGTTATTAATATTATATTATAAAACATGTATTTATAAAATATTATAACCTGTATTGTATTTCGAAGCTGATGTCTAAGACTTTGCAGTGGGTCAAGAAAACACAGTCGTGCAACAAAGAAAAGAATCAACAGCTAAGAAAAATGTGAGGATAGCTTAACTGATGGTATTGTATTCTTCTTTTATTTTGTGTATGCTAACAGAAAACGTAAAAGTTATGAACATAAAATATGTAGCAGGGGGTTGTTAATATACTTTTTAAGGTGTCAAATAATTTTAAACGTTTTCTTTTGTTTTTTAATGATAAATGGGGTCTATAATGTTCCAAATCTTGGTTTGGCATTATGTGAGAAACTCCCAATTTCAATTTGAGTATGTGACAATAACCTATGTTTTTATAAAAGTTGATTTATTGGCCTATGTTGCTTTTCAAGCCGCAAATAATTATCTTACAGATTTAGAAATCTCTTAGATTGCGGTGAACCTCACTGCCAGGTAACAGATTAATCATGTTACGTCGAATGAAAATGGTAGACGGGACCGGGATTCGAACCCGGG
>NNCF01131975.1:186422-252221 GCA_002313205.1 Laupala kohalensis
CTACGAGACCACCTCAGAGGTCTGAGGGTTTCACAAGTTGAATGAGAATGATAGACGGACCCGAGAAGCGAACGGGATGGCGCAGTCGGTAAGCGCATGAGCGCGTAGAGCTCAAGGTCCCGGGTTCGAATCCCGGTCCCGTCTACCATTTTCATTCGACGTAACATGATTAATCTTACAGATTGTTGTTGTTTGGCCTATTTCATTTTAAAAACATATGATAAACTCAACGACAAATTAATCATGTCTTTGTACTTCCTTGAGTACTACTCACCTCGTGAATGGAAACCCGCCAAATGTCCAATATGAAACGCTAACTAATCTATAGCAATAGAGAAATGAATAAACGTCATCCATAAAATTCTCATCTCTCACACAATCTCGATTTCCCGAAGTAGCATAGCTTGTAACGCTGCAATTCCATTATACAGTATTAAATGAGGGCCTCTACCTCCATGTCGCTCAGCTCAAAAGGAACCATGAATCTCTGGGTATCCGAGATGGCCAGGGATGTCCTTGGATAGCCGATCGCTCCCCGCCATGAATATTCCAAGGAAATTAATTGGCCTTGATGAGATGCAAAGCCTGTATGAGATCTTCTGAGCGTGCTTCACTCAAGGACTCGCCCAGGCGGTGCATTCGTCTTCAGAAGGATCATAACACGAATTTAATGGCTAGAAAAATAGTTCTCTCTATGATATTCTCTAAACCATGTAGAAACACTTGCATTTTTTTAAAGTAGTCCTGGACCGGGTTTTTCTCCGTTTTTCCTTCGGGTAGAGGCGGATTTATCATACAGGTTCTCTAGGCTTTCTCTAGGGGCGTGTTTATTGTAATAATAAATCGTGAATTTAGTGTTTTTTCAACTCTTATGATTTTTAAACACTATACTCAGAATAATCTATAGTTCGATAAAAACTTGTACATGTAAATTTACAAACATATTTGCGTTAAATTACAAACATATTGACATTNNCCTCCACGTGGTCATACGCAGTTTGTACTGTGTTTTAGACAATAAATTTTTTATTATAAAATATAGATACAGAATTGTTGGTGATAGGAATATATGTGACTACAACAGTTCAAGTTATACTCCTGAAATGTTGAAATAGTACTTCTAAACACGCATAGAAGACACAGTGGGAGAATTAAGAAGGGTAAATAAATAATAAAATAAGTGTAACATTAATTATTTATTTGGATACAATTATTTATATGGATAGAAATGTCTGCTTAGCACAGAAAGGAGACAAAATTGCTAATAAACGAGGAGAGCTGTTAAACAATTTGATTACAGAAATGGTCTTCATTATACATTAGTAGGGAAAGAAACTTTTGGAGAATATGTTATTTGCCTATCTAGATTGAGGAAACATGAAGTGAGAAGATGGAGTCTTGTTGAAAGAATAACAAGGAATCATTTCGGAGTAAGACTCAGCAAGTACAAAATATACAGAATTCAGTAAGTTACATGGAAGTATTGCAGAGATAAAAGTTTGAAACAGATTAATAGAAATGTCAATAGATTCGTGCAAGAACACTGATATACAGAAAGATGGAATAGATATCTATAGAGATAAAATGAAAATACCACTATCACAGTTTTGTGACAATGGTATTTCCATTATATTCCATCACTATCAGGCACGGAAGAGACAAGACATGCAAGACAAGATGGAAGGTATAATGGACAAAAACATCATCCAAATTATAAAGAAATGAAAGAAACGAAGAACGAAGAGTGTGTCATCAATAGAAAAGAAGAAGGTAAATAAGGGGATTTATAAAAAAGATTATCTGACAGCACGGTCAAAAAGTAAGGTTGTAAAAATTATTTCCAAGTGAATTGGGAGAATTATTTGAAAAAAAAGAAAATCTGTCAAAATCTGGTTGAGGTTTACTTTACCCTATAAATGCAGATAGCTTAGAAAGGAAAATATTGTGGCATAGTATAGCGGATAATAGATGACTAACAAATTTCCTTTTAGGTGAGCCCCAGTAGAAGATGCTACAAGTAAAAATTAATCTCACGAAACTAAGTGATGGCTCATTTGTCTCATCTACGATAGACGAATAAAACGAAATTTGAATATCACTTTCATGATTTCTCGTTGTTGAAATAAGACTATATTATTTAGAAAATGATATGTACTCCCGATAATGTTAACTCTTGATATATGTTTCATTCGGTAAAAATAATATTGTTTTTCTACGTATTAATTCTATTAGACTCTATAGAATTGATTTTTGCAAAAATTCCGATTCCCATTACACTTCATAGTCTTTGAGTGATTAAATGATAGAAATGTATTTATAAAACATATGCGTGTTTAAAATCAGCTAGAATAAATCTCCGTGAATGTTTTTTCGGTTAAATGCTTAGTCATTTTTTTCTTGTATTTTATATTTTTTGTAGAGTTTTTGCAATTTTTACGTTACGTTTATTTACGGGATCATACAGCGAATTTTTTTTTATCATTTGAAGGTGAGAAATTGAAGGTGTGTCTTAATGCCACCATAATTATCAATTATTTGACAAGATTCTTGAATCATTATTCACGATAATTTGTCAAAAAACGTCTGGATATTCAATAACAATAATTTACGGTGTGCCTTGTATTGTTATTCTCATTTTTCACATTAAGAGTACTTTCTTCTCAATACATATAAGGTGATGTAAAAATGTCTCAGGAGTAGACAGTGTACAAAGAAATATTTGACATGCTTTTGTCTTTTATTATTACAAAGAGTTCAAGTGTGACATAACAAGAAATACCATGCCAAACCGGAGTAGGATGATACTGTAAAATAAGCCTAATTTTATAATCACTTCAAAATTCAGTACGTTCTTAAAATCTTTCCCAGAGGACGTCTTTCCCTGATCCAAAATAAAAAAATGAATCTGTGCTACTCCATTTCAAGGATATTATTTAAAATTAATGTTAAAATAAAATGTTGTTTAATATAATTGATAGTGTCTTTCTCAGAAACAGGGAAGTCAAACTTTCAGGACAAGTATTGTTTTGTATTTTGTATCAATTTGCTAATAGGTATTTATAAAGTAATGCTAAAATAAAGTGATTCTACCTACCCTTTTTATAATATATGAAGAGCATAAAAATGAACAAAAAGATTTATTGAAATGACAAAATTTACATTCCCATATTTTTGACTGTTGTAAATGTGTTAACCAATTAATAAAAAAAATTGATCGATCACAGGTTTTCTGCTTTAGCATTACAATTCATTTCCTTTAGTTCCTGTTTCAAGTAAATATTTATGCTGGTTGGAAATTTAAAATTACTGTTTGTTCGTGTTTATTCGTGGTCTGTTTGTTCATGTTTGTAAATGATTGATTCTTCATAATAGCGTGCACATCCACTAAAATATTCATTAATCTAAATATCATGTTAGTCCTTAGCCCAGGTTTCAATGGAATACAGTTTAAAAATTAGTATGGTGGGATTGAAGGTAAAGACAGGTTTATTTGTACGTACAA
Organism: Laupala kohalensis; assembly: GCA_002313205.1. NCBI lineage: Eukaryota > Metazoa > Arthropoda > Insecta > Orthoptera > Trigonidiidae > Laupala > Laupala kohalensis. The sequence continues at coordinate 189,925 of NNCF01131975.1, forward strand.
TAAAACTGGCACATCTAAAAATACACGCAAAGGGGAGTAATGTTCTACCAAATGACAAAAATCAGAAAAAATTATGATACTAATAAAGAGAAATTGTCTTAAAAATGGGAAAGCGGAACAGTTAAATTAGGTTTCATTAATTGAATGAAAAAGAAATATACGCTCAAATGTGTTGTTTTAAAATTCATAAAGTAGATGTAGAATTTCTCTGACTTTTCTGTGTCGCGCGTAATGGATGGTACCACCAATAATCTACATATAAATATTTAAATATAAAATTATTAAACTGTATGAGAGGAATGGTCTCAAACATTGCGTTAAATAAATTTAAATTGTTTAGGATATAAACATTTGCTAGTGGTTAAAAAGTCCAGTTGTACTTGTATGTGTAATAATAAATTTGTAATTTGTAAATTTGTAATTTGTAAGTAGCTATTTTTTAAACTTTCATTGAAAAATAATAGTTATGTTTAAGTTTATTTCATTATTACAAACGATTCTAAAAGATGTTATTTTGTAGTTTTCAGCGCCTCAATTAATTCCAGACGTCACGTAGAGCGACTGTTCCTCTTTCTTTTTTCTCTCGATGAGACGAGCTAAACTCTGATATTGTTTTGAATAAATACATGTGTTTTACCTTAGTTAGCCGCGTATTCTGGTAATTGTGGCTCATGAATATTACAATTTGAATCTTATATAATTACAGTACATAGTCTTGAAAGGGAATAAATTCAAATTCAAACTATATTCCATTAAAATATGGGAGAATATTTTGATAATAAAACTATATTTAAGCAAAGTGTAATAAATCAACACCTTATTTTGGATGCCATGTGAAACAAGTTACTTCTTACGTGACATGTCTTCCCCTTACGTAATAAAACTGTCGATATATGATAAAGTGTCCCAAGGAACATAAACTTTTAGCTCGTGAATTTATAGATCGATTACTTCTAGCAACACAAAGAAGATAGGTGGCTTTAAATCCATATGTCTTCAACGATTGTCACTTTCTGAACTTCACTTGTCACTTTTAAAAGCGGATTAACTCTTCAGAACAACTATAAATTATACGTGAATTTGAATAATTTTAATTTAAAAGAGAATGACATTGATGTTATATCGTCAACTCCATCTCCCAGTTCATAAACAGAAATTTCGCTCTATAATTACGTTAATAATGTATACAAATAGACGGTGTAATATATTCTTTCCCCAGTGAACGGTCAGCAGTTGTGACTTATTCGAATGAACATGAATGTATTAGTTTATTGTCCTTCACGTGGTCATACGTGTAAATTAGTTTATTGTCCTCCACATGGTCATACGCACTTCGTACTGCTTTTTTGACAATAAGTTTATTTATATTTATTTGTCAAGGTGATTCAATATCGAAAATGTTTTTCATGTTTATCGAAGATGATTTTATTGATAATATACAACCAAAGGAATGGTATGTCAAGTACATAATCACACTAAATACTATTTTTCCAAAAAGAAATTTATTCATTCGACAATCTATTTATATCAGCTATTTGAATTCATTCGTTATACAGTCACAAAAAAAGGGAATTTTCTGTTCTATAAATTACTTTTGACGAAGTAAAACATCAAAAGAGCTTTGAAAAGCACCAACATTTTAGAGAAAACATTTTTACGATAGAATGAAACATGACGAATATTAATATTTGAAGAAACAAATATTTCTTCTTCAAATTGTTACCACCATCATCTTCTACTGCTATCTACCAACAAAAAGAAAAGTGTGTTTCGATGACGAATGGTAGATATTCCAGAAAATAAAAAAGGTAAAGGATATTATTCAACCGACAAAAAACTATTTCCAATCAGAGAGTTATTTTATCGACCTTCACATATTATCTACAATCTGCATTCTTAAATTGTAGATGACTAAAAACGTCTGTTTTCTGATGGATCAAAAATCATGGAGAAATGGATATTTTGTCCTATAAAACTGATGTTTCAACTTCTTCCACACATTGTTTACCATCTGCATTTTACACCATTATGAGCAGACTATTTTAATTTTGTCGTTAATGAAGAGCAACCGAAAGATAAAACCTACAACTCTTTGACAATCTGAAATGTGAATTGTTTTGGTTTCGGTGAGGAAGAAAGAACTATCTACTGAGGGAGGAAATCTTGGCAAGTGATAATCCAAACGAGATAGAAATTCATTACGAAAGGAAGATAAGTTTCTTCCTTTGCTACACATGATTTGCATTCGTACCTTATTGTGTTTTGATCGAACTTTTTTATTCTGCTGTGTCAGTTTCTACCGACAAACAATCCAGTGAGAGTGACTGGATGGATTCTAGAACCTCACGAGAAAGAAGAAAAATCTCTCGTGAGAGATACTTAACGAAACGGAACATTTGTTCCGAAAGAGAGATTATTTTATTCTCCTCATACATTATCTAACACTAGTATTCTTACGTTATTACGTCACAAAATATCTGCATTTTATGCTGGAAGAATTAGTAACGACGATTGAATAAATTCAATGACTGCTCTCTCAATTAAGTGTTACATTTTTAGCATACTTATGTTGAATCATATCAATCATCAAAATATTGTGAAGTACATTATTTCAGCTGAACAAGTTTTGACTATTATGAAAATTAATAATAAAGAGGTTGAACGTATGCTATACCTATTTAAGGGAAATTTATTTTATTTTTTATTTTATATTATTTTATTTTATTTTTTTTCCTGTCACTTGAATCTTTATTTTGATTTTTGAATTGATGAATAATTTTCCAATTATTTGTGTGAATAATTTTCATTAATCCATGTTAAAGTACTAATGCTTTTTCAATAAATTCATAGTATTTAATAAGCGTTTTATTATTTTATTATATTGTTTAAGATTGTCAAACAAAATGTTTTGTAACAAAACGAAATTTGTACGAAAATTAATGAGACGAATCTGTCCCAAAAGTATACACATCTAGCTGAAATTCACTTCCAACTCATAATTAAAAACAACATAATTTCCCTTAACGAAATCTTTAGTTATAGAAAGATAAGAACGGGTTATAAGGGTGAATACTGCACATGCGGACAGTTATAATTTCCTTTGAAAAATGAGTCTATCCCAGTTTATTGGAATAGAACATTTCTCTCATAGTTTATCTTCAGCAAATTTATGTATAGATCAAAGTACAGGTTTTTGAGGTAAAAATGCTTGTCTTTTAATGTATCAAAAGAGAAAGAACTAAATATTTATATCAAAACGTCAACATTTAAGGAACTTTTCAATCAATATGTCAAATACCGAAATCTAGAATATTTTGTGTAGAGAAATATCTCTAACTAGCAGTGTGACATAACGGACAAGTATTTATTTTCAATATTAATTCATTAGCATGTCGTTAGGAAACTAACATTATATTTTTGGAAAATATGCTTAGGTTTTTACTAGAAACTTTTCGTATTAATACGCATTTATAGGCCTAGATCAATTTGTTTCTATTTATGAAATAAAACTAAGCTAGTTATCGCCTCACCAAACAATTAGGATTTGCCTACTAATTTATACGGCGATAAATTATTTCAGCTTTAAATAATTAATTTTATCCCAAACCAAGCTGAGACCTAAAATACATATAATTATTTCAAAATCTTATAAACATGCGTATGAGATTCGATATAATATCTTGTAGAGAAAATAATAAATTTACTTGCCCTTCCTGAGAAAAAAACATGATTAAAAGCAAGAATAATAGATAAATAAAATAAAATAAAATGCATGTGTTATTTTACGTAATTGCTCTATCCTACCTACGTTATATTTTTTTCAGTCAGTAAACCTACAAAATGAAACTTCACTTCATTACTTATAAAGTAATATATAATTCTGCACTGAAATATTTTTTTTGTTATCTGAAGATGTCTCTTTTCCTCAACAACAACCACTAAAGCAACTACTTAAGCACTTGAAAAATTAGAACATGTTAAAAATATTTTCAGTTGAGCAAAAGACGTATATTTTCAAACTCTTGTTGTAAAACCAACTATATTAGTTCCATTAAAAAATCAAAAGTAAAATCATTTCAGATGTGCTCCCATCTCTATAAAATAAAAGCATCTAATGGTGACTAATCCTTATGCTTAATGTCGCCTCAAAAAGTATTTTCTTGAATTGTCAATGTTGCTTATATTACACTTTTTTCATTAAAACCTTTCGTATGTCATAGGGATTTTATGTAAAAGTACTTCTTCATCAAAAAGTTCTACTATACAATATATCGTTAAAAATACACATATAATATGTACACGAGCACGTTATTAAGTTGGGATACATTATAGAATCCATCCCAGATTTCTATCGGCAGAAATGAATTATTGTGTCTTATTATGATATGAGCGTATATAATCCAACAGAATTACTTCGTTCTCGAACTATTTATCCTATCTTAGAATTACATGAAATTTCAAGATATTTATAGTTTGATCACTAACAAAGAATGTTTTTGTGGTATATGCTTTAGAAAATAAAAGAAAATTAATAACATGTAGTTACATGATGAATTATGCTGTGTAACATGAATTGGATAAGAATTAAGTAATTTTATTAATTTTAGTAACATACATGGACAATAATACATCCAGTTTAGGCCAACGATTAATTCACTCTATTATTCACGACAATCATATAGAATAATCTTGTTATTAAAGCTATGTTTCAAGAATTATAATCTCATGAATTATCCTAATATACGCCCATTCATGACCACAAATAATTAACCAGAAATTGTTAAATTTTAATGAAGAGAATCACGTCTTTTATGATGTGAATTCTCTACTTCAATACTATATGTGTTTTCATTTTTTCTATATCCTTCTCACATTTTACTTTACTTCATTTTTACTCGCTCTCTACGATTTCGTAACAACGCTTTACGTGATGCCCAATTCTTTCCTTTTTGCAAAGTCCCTCCACAGGAAAAAAAACGGATTATAATCAGTGGACCTTTAACATTTCAGAATAAAAATCCTCGGGCTTAATACAATTAGTTCCGCTCATTATTTCTTATTTCGGGAGGCGGCGCGGGGCGTGGCGAGCGAAAAATTAATTATGTCTCTCGTCTATTATGATTTTTTTTTTGTGGCGAGATATATTTTCACGCCTACTCATTAATTTGACTAATTTAATCTAATGCATCTATCATTGTTGGTATTAAATGACACTTAATTTGTATTTCAATTACGTCAATCTCTGCAAAAATTATGAAATGAAATAAAGGTAATTAATCATTCCAGGATATATCGTTTGGTTTGTGTGCAGTTCTAGAGAGAGATAATAACAGAGACGAAGTTGAAACGTGGAATTTTATGAACGGAAACATAATACGTTTTAGATAAACCTGAGTTAAAAATGAAAGGAAATTTAATGTTGAATCTCTTCAACATTTAAAAAATCATTTAATAATTTAAAACTAACGTACTGTACCTAAATTGAAGGTTTGAATTTCTGATTTATTCTTTAAAAAATCTTCAAACATAAGTTGTATGAATTACAAAGTTTGTGTGAACCATACATTACTCCATTCAATTATGAATGAGCTCACATAGTACTTTCAAAATTTATGTTCGTACAACTGCACTGTTTGATTCATAGAACCTCCTTTTGTTTGGTTCTCGAATACTAAGAATTATTGAATTACAATTACTAATTTTTTGTCGAAGTCTTTTCATTAATTTCACTTTTAATTAATATCGAGAAAATTTTTTTTCAAAGGAATACGTCATGAATACGATAAAATACAAAATACATGAAATTTCGTATATTATATTCTTTCATATTTATTTATATTTTATTTATGTATGCATAACTCTTGTTCCGTATTATCGTTTAAACCAGTTCTATTTTACCACATGGATGACATATTCGTTCGAAAAAGCTCTTGCTTCATAGCAATAAAAAAGCGAAGAAAACACTGCATCAAAATATATTATACGTCATGTATCATACTTGAATTAATTATTAAATGATCAATTAGTAATGAATGCAATTTATTCTCCAATAATGAACAAGAATTTTTTTCCCCTGAAATCATATGTTTTTCAGTATATTAGGCAATGTTTGATCCTGAATTATGTCATTGATTAAAGGAAAGAATGAACACACGTCCTTTCTCATACGAATGGTAAATAAATAACCACCATAAAAATGATTTGAGAGATGGGGATTAGAAAGGTTTAAAACAGTCACTTTTCCAACAGTAACATACGGCATTATTCAGTCCTTTTATAACTTCGAGAGCCGAAGCAGTTTCAAATCGTTTGACATTTTTATCTCTCGTGTCACCGGGAGCGCTGCTCTTGCGAGGGACGAAGCTGCGTCGAGTCAATGAACGAATGACAAGTGAACGTCAAGAGCAGCGGAACGCGGAACGGCACAGCGGCGGCGCGCGTGGCGAGGGTTTGGCGAGGAGAGGCGCTTCCACAAATATGACTCCTCACTCTGTTGCACTTCGAACTCAATTTTTTTTTACTTCCCTGCTTCTGAGAAAGAACGAGTCACTCATTGGAGGTGATAAGTGAATGGATTTTGAGTTCATTACAGCGGGATAATCGACGATGCGAATACGTGACACACGTGAAATATGGAAACAAGTAATAACTTTGTATATAAATCAGAACGTATATGTAAACATAGGTTTCCAGGGCCGGAATCAGTACAAACTTGTTTCTCCGGAACAAATTGCGTCTCAGTAGACATAACTACCAATGTTTCGGCCATATTGCTGTGGCTGTCTTCAAGATAATGTCAGAGTCGTACAGACCTAAGTCGCTGTCGTAGTTATGCCTACCAAGACGCGGCTTGTTCCAAAGAAACACTTTTATATGAACAGATGTGGATCAATGGTGAACGTTAAGTTTGCATATATAACATACAACGGAATGAATAATTATGTGGAGACATTTTCCATGAAAACCCCTGCACAAGTATAATGAGGTTCGAAGTACCCAATGTTATGATAAATTAGAGAATGAGGAAGGCAGATGAGGTTTGAATTAACACTGGTTGCCAACAGACAATTTAATATGACATGCAATATGAAAGTGGAAGAAATAATGAAGATACAAAGCTGAATTTCCGTGATACTGTGATGAGAAGAGATGAGATGATCCGTTCCTTAAATTCATCTTGTATGCATGTGGTCGATGTTGAGTGATTATGCGTTCGCAGCGAGCCGACATGACGTGGTTCTGGTGCTGCTGTGATGATGAGGTCGGAAGTAGCAGGTGGACTCTTGATGAGCTCGGTTAGCATACTTGGCCGTCTGGCATGACGCCAGATAAGTAATGATGAGAAGAGATTAAGTCGCCCCGCAGCGAGAGCCGACATGACGCGGCTGCCACGCTTCGGTATGATGATGAGGCGAATGAGTGACTGCCCTGCTTGCCCAGCCAGTTGTAGTAGTCTGACTGCCCTGTAGAGAGCAAGTCTGCAGGCCAGTGACTGTCTGCAGGCGAATGTGACGACCATGCTGCCGACTAGCGTGCTGGCGACTAGCGTGTCGCTGTCTGCCACTGCTTGACTGCTTTAGTCTGCAGCGACGAGTGTGACTGTTCTAGAGCAAGTGGCTCTGCGTCCGCTGCTGATTCAGGACGCCACTCGTCAAGAGGCTCGCCCGTCAGAGACTCGCGCCTCCAGCGCGACCGATGCGCCATTCGACAGCATCAGGTCGTCGTGACTCCTGGCTGATCACACCAATTGATAGCGTGACGTGACAGGCAAATGAGGTGTAGATTTGACTTGTTTGATGACATATTTCAAAAAATGCCTGAACAACTTCTCTTGCGGGATTATTGATGTGAGCAAAATTCTACCACACCTTTTGATTCGGGTCATTAAAATAACGTAAGGAGTAAAATAATGCAAAATTTATCATGTATTGAGAAAAAACACTATAGTTTCATACAACAATTCATTGAACATCGAATTCCACGTTATCATCAATACTCAAAACAAAGAGTTTTGCGTACAAATAATCCAAAAAATCGTCATTTATCTTTAAAAATTTATATGGGATTCTAAAATTATTTTTCTCATTCTTCAAACTTCATGGTAACTAATGTTCTTAAAATTATATTTAAAGTATACAAAATATATATGGACTTTATTTTTTAAGCAAAACTGAGAGAATGTTCAAGTCAATCGTAGTCTTTCAATAATTATGATTTTTTTGCTACGATATCATCAGCACTATCTTTCGAAAAATACCTATCAAATTAATAATTAGAATATTACAGAAACTGAATACCCATTTTAATTCAAGGAAAGTAAATATTCTCCCGTGACTGAAATGTTAAAAAACTTGATATAAAATATAGCTTCACTTTTAAATTCTTTTGAGAATTAGATATAATTTTGGGTATTCTTCAGTGTATATTTTTTCATCGGTACTTACTAAGCAAAATGCGGCTGTTACAAAAGTATGTTCTATTTAATAGATAAATTGAGTACAAATATAAGGTATTAAAATCATTTCATAACGAGATATAAAATACGAAAAATAATTGTTATATAAAGTTTCATTTTGGCTGATGGCCTAGAGGGATCTATTTTGAGTTTGTTTCGGCAGAAAATCACATAAATAGCTTCGGAAAAATTTCGGCATAAATAGCAAACCGTAGCCAGTGATATGATATTTACAGGAGATTTATCAAAGCTACTCTCCACTCTTTTTCAAGCTCCGATATTTCGTGTCATTCGTTTAACTCCTAAAGGTAATACGAGGTCAGAGGCAATCATAGATGTCGCTTAAAGAGGATTATAATAACACCGGAGAACAATTTGTAACACAATTTCTGTAGAGTTAGTTTTTTGAGCTGTTCTAGAGTTAAATGGGCATGTTGATTTCAAAGTTGTAGTTAGTTTTATTCTACCACGTGAAGTTTTTTCTCTACACCTTATGTGAATGTGACCACTCTCCAGTGGCATCGAACGTCGATCATAGGAAGTAACTATAACTGAAGTGTTTCCTCCTCCACAATGGGAAATGTATTTGGTGCAGTCCCAATAAGCCATTCAGTTTGTTCTTGTGAAAAATATAAAGACCTAAATAAAGAATAGATTTGTTCAATATCACATGCACCAATGTATCATATGCGTTGCCCTTAAAATGGTCGGCTTCGTTCTTGTCAAGAAACGTGGTTATACCAAGTTTCCCTGTTTTTTTTGTGTGTGGGAAGCGTTCGGTGTAGTCGAATTGGCCGCCAAGGTCTTATCTGAGACCTGATGACCGAAACATTCTACATCAGCAACTTGTCAAGAAAAAGAACATTATATTTCCACCTCTGCATACAAAACTAGGTCTCAAGAAGTAATTTGTTAATGCGTTGCCTCTTGAAGGAGACTGTCATTTGAAAAGATTCAGACCGTGTGTTTGATGGTCTACGGATTCAGTAGCTCCCTACAGATGAACGTTTCACTGCAACAATGGCAGAACTTCAAAAGAATGCTTGGTTAGCATTAAAACATCATAGACTTTGTGTGAATAAAACTATTATTTGTGAACAGAATATTTGGTAAGTTTTTCCTTTATTTTCCTTTATATGCTTATTTTGTATGACTTGATCCAAAGAGAGGGTATCCTGTAGCTTAAAAAGTTGACGTGATAGACAAAAACGCAGGTTATTTTTGGATTCAGAGATCAAAAGGTAGTCAAAAAACAATTTACAGATCTAAGACAACGAAATTGATGTTTCCCAGTGTAAGTTATTGTTATAATTATTATTGCTGATCATGGCAAACCTAAGAGATCAAGTTATGTAGAACTTAGAAAGTAAATCAGAGTTTGTAGAATGCTAGGTCAATAATAAAAAATACTATTTTATTCGCCAAAAGTTTCCATTTACTTTTGTTACAAGATTTCATCAATAATGAAAAAATAATTAAGTTTGCAAATAGATCTATATTTAATGGCGTTTGTTTAAAACCTTCGTTTTACTTTTTAAAATAATTGCTGGATTTTTAAAATGGGATTTGTGTAAACGTTAGAATTTTTTCTACATACAATTGTTATTCTTTATTAATGCAAATAATAATAATAAATGAAATATTTAAGTGTATGTCCTAAGAAATTTCCTATGTGCCAAAATTTCCTCTACTTTCCTTTGTAAACTTCATTCAAACAAATGTGATGGTCTTATTCTTTCTTCTAGAAAGAAAAGTTTCGTAATGTCCTCGAATTCTTCAAAAAAATATGACTTCCAAAATATTGAAATGATACCAGTAGACGCGAGCAAAGATTTCTCAGTCATACTAACATGAAAGTACCAATCAGTACACCCATTGTATCATAAAATACGCGTGCAATTATTATCAAGTGTTTCGTTTTCAAGGTAAATAAACGAAATAGTATAAAACGAAAAATAACAACTGAGAAGTTGATGCAGACATGAATAACGATATCTGAAAGGCAGTTTATAAAACAACTATACTTCCAATTTAGTATTGTTTAAATCAAAATTGTATTTTACAGTAGGCTAGAATTGAAACATAAGGTTAAATATCCGTTTAGAAAATGACATCTACAATACGTCTCTTACGTGGCTGTTTCTAGGACTGAGGGAAGAAAAAAAATGAATATGTATGAACAGTTAACTTTTAAAATAAAACGCACAGTCTAGTAAAAAATGAATTATAATATTTTATTATAATATTATTTTAATATAATTTAGACTTTAGAAAAATTATATATATATATATATATATATATATATATATATATATATATANTGACCGAGATACTGAATCATCTCATAATATCAAAATAATTTCCGATCGTATTGAAATCTGATGTGTGGATAATTATTACAACTTCATCCATAGAACTTGAGATTCTCGTCAGTAATTTGTGTTCTCTACAGAATTCCTCGTATCAGGGGACTGATGATCGCATTTCCACCCGCAGTAGCATCATTATCGTTGTCGGAAGCTCACATCATTCCCTTCACTTCCATTCGTATGTTTTGTATTATGTGACGCTTATACATCTCGCACATTCCTGCTTCTCTTTGTTTCTCTTCATTTCTCAAGTTACTTGTTGAAGCTATGGGGAATGATGCAATATATAATGTAACCAGTATTCGGATTTTGTATGTTTTACATGTTTTTCTGTGGGTTTGAGGAATCGATTTTTAGCATATTTAACTAATACCTAGCAAACCAATTTTTAGCAAATAACGCATACAAATGCACATATTTGAAGATTTTTGTTTTAATTGATAAATTAAAAAAAATTACATTAATTAATCATGTAATAAGTATAAATGTTTATTATTTAAATATGGCCATTAAAAGAGTATGTAATTAGATTATAGTGCATATTTTGGATTTTTAGCGCACTTTTAAGAGCACATTTTGAACTTTGTTGTGTATATGGATCCGAGCCATGGTTATAAAAAATTTCATACAATTACGTTGTAATGCTAATCCTTACGTAAGCCTAGATTATAAGTAAAGGATGATACATTGGTAAACGTGCGGTATTCAGTCCTACGAAATTTCGTTCTCGAAATGCCACTTGTAGAACAGAGGTACCAACGCTAATAAACATGACGGGTCAATCGTTGAGTAGAAGTGGAGGACCTGTTAATAACCTTGAGTAATTAGGCAAAGAATACAAACGACTTTTGCTTTTTCTATACTGATGAGGTTTGACTCATTATAGGTTACTGGAAATACCTCACCTGATTTCTAGAAACACTGCATTAGTCTTCAATAAATAGGAATGGCGTTTGAATGCTTTTCTTATACTACTTGTGGTGAATGCAGTTCAAGAAGTCTATATATCTCACACCGCAAAATGTTAACAGCGCGCCAATATCTCGTTTGTTCCAAGGACTCAGCGCACTAACCACTCACGCAGAAATCCCCGACGTTGAGCCGACTTTCGACGTATTTCGACATCGATATCGAGTCGAAGAATGACGTCGAATAAAATAACGCCGTCCCGACGTCGTTTGTCCCGGAATTTGAAGTTGAGACAACGTGGTTATGCGATGTCGAGACGACGATAATAAACTACGTTGTTTGGTCGTCGGGATCGAGTCAACGATCGACGTTGAGATAACTTCATTATACGACTAGACGACTCAATAATAATAATAATAATAATAATAATAACAACAACAATTCAACATATAACCGGAGCATGTAATATGTTGGCAAAAACTGTTAATTACCTCGCCATAACCAGGTGGCTAACATAATTCACCCAGCATTAGGTTTAAAGTATTGTCTTATGAAAAAATAGCACGCCTTATTACAAACATGAGCCGGCTGACGTTTTACAATCAACAAACTTCAAATTATATTATAATAGGTCAATAATCACGGACCGTACAATTCATAACAACAGACCAGACATAGTGCTAAAAGATCAAGTAACAAAGACAACCTATTGATGGACATAACTGTTCCAAATACTCACAACCTTCAGAAAACAATTCAACAAAGTACAGTGATCTTAAAGCAGAAATACAAAGGATATGGAACATGGAGAGATTTTACATAGTACCGGTGGTAATGTTCTCTACAGGAGGCATCCCTATCTCCCTCCACAATAGTATTAGCAAGTTAAAATTACGTATGACCATGTATGTACAACTTCAGAAATGTTTTGCTCAACACATGAAGAATAGTCAGAAAATGTGTGGATCATACAGAGTGAGTGTGCTTAATTTAGCCCGTACTTCCCTACAACCAGCAGAAAAAGTTGAGATCCTAAACGGAATAATATAATAATAATAATAACAACAACTCGTGTGGGTTGCTATTCCCATAGAACCTCCCCACGTGGCGGATAGGGGGAGGGGACCGGGGAGAATAATATCCGGGGTGGACAAAAAATAGCAAAAACCCAAATATGAGAAGAATATTGAGAAATAGAGTCGTGGGCGACCTGTACTTGCTAGACCGCGCAGAAGACTCTGACACCGGGTCTTCCGTGTCAATGAGCTACCTGTGTCAATGGATGGTGGTGGACCTGGCAATGACCAACGGGCTAGACACAGCGCCACGCCACTTATACCTACCGTAGAATCAGATTTCACTGCCTCAAACCGATCTGGCTTGAGGAATACATTTGCAGAGATCTCCGCCACATCGCGCCCAACTGGTCAACGCATGAAATGGACTAGAGAGATAAATATCTCCATAATGCATGTGTACTTTATCAGTACAAAAATGGAAACAAGAAATGAAGGGTTCACATCAAGGATTCACACAGAAAGGAGAGCAATATATCCTGACTCAACACTGAATGAACAACATGTATGCAGTCAGCTGAACTCCATTCGAACCGCTGCCGCATTGTCAACCGCTGGAATGGATCTGATCAAACGAGAAGAGCCGGCGGAACTACAACCCAACATCGTGATGCAAGGTGAGGACCAAGATGAAGAAGAAGCGGACACGGGGGAGCAGCGAGAAGATGAAGAAGCAGAAATGAAAAGAGACACTTGGACAGGATTTGACATCAACAACGAACAACTTTGTGATGAGTTAGTGCAACAATACCGAAAATATACTAATTTGTACAAAGGTATCTATTTACAAAACCGGCCTCGAATACCTAAAGTTACTGATAACCAGAATTTTTACAACACCTGTAAACTTATAAACACAGAGCTATCTATAAGGTCTTATCTCACAAACAATGTCAATGGAAGAGCTTTCTGGAGTAGTATATTGCGCAGCACTGGCAGACTACTCGCTGGTGAGGAAGGGTATTGATAGTACAGAAAATCAAATGAGAGACGTTCCTCCAGATACGTCCCAGTGAGAATCTTGAAATATACCACTCTGGAAGAAAAGGATACTGAAGAAAATAAACAAAACTAGAAAAGACATCAGTCACTTGAAACAATACCTTACAGGAAAACGGTATGCATCCAATAAGGTACAAGCACGAGTTAAAAAGATCGCCCGGAGAATGAAACTTCGAGCTTCGAAAAGAGACTTCGAAAAGAGACTTAAAGAAGAGTACGAAGGTTTGGAACATAGATCTCAATTCTGGTCCATGATATGGTCGGAATCAAGACAACATAATGAACATAACTACTGAATACAAGACAAAGAGAATGCTTGCCGGGATGTAGACAATATTCAACCTAAATTAATCACGGAAAATGATGTCACAACAACTACAAAGAAGACAAAATTGGAAAGCACTTGGTTCAGATGGTATTCATAATGTTTGGTGGAAATACTTCATTGTAGTACACTAATACCTTGCCAACATGTTCAACAATGCACCAAAGGATTCGACAACCTTTCCGAGGTATTTGCTGCTGCAAGGCACAACCTACATGTTAACTAAGTCAGGCGACAGGCTCTAACCACAGAACTGCTGACCAATAACTTGTTTGTCCACGCTAAGGGCTCTAATGACCTTGATGTTGACGAGCCCTCAAGCCAATTTTTTCATGCTGTGTATCGGCTCTCTCTCTCTCTCTCTCTCTACCTATCTATCTATACACGAAAAAAGTTGTCAACGCTTCTTGATAAACTTCTCAACTCTATCATCTCTACCAAGATTTACAATCATTTGACGAACCAAAATATTTTAGCTCCTGAATAAAATGGCTGTCACAAGGGGACGCAGTTCTGAAAATAACTATTAGTCATTGATAGTGTGATTTCACAACAAGTTCACAAACGTCAACACAAGCTATCTCTAGGTTGGGTGGACTACAAAAAGGCTTTCGACTCGTGGCTCCGACGTATTCTCGATCTATACAAGATAGACCAAAATTTGGCGAGTTTTCTGTCAGTATGCATGTCAGAATGGAATACAACACTACATGTGAAACAGGGAATACATTCCTATGAAACTAGAGAAATTAGGATATGTCGTGGCATATTCCAAGGTGACAGATTGAGTCCATTATGGTTCTGTATGGCCCTTACTCGGCTCAGCAGAATGATTAGAAATTCATGATACGGGTATCGAATCTAACAGAACCCAAATGTAAGAATATCTCACAAGTTCTATATGGAAGACCTGAAACTATACATTGCTAACAGAGATGAACTACACTTCGAATTTGCACTGGTCATGAACTTTAGCCAAGGCATTTGCGTGGATTTTGAACTAGAGAAATATATTACTGTACATGTCGTGAATGTAGAAGTACAAGATCAAGAAAAGGACCTACACCTATCCGAGAACACCCAGCGTAGGGAAGGAATATTCGCATAATTTTTTGTGGGGCTTTACGGCTCATCGACATCGAGGTCATTAGAGCCCTAAAATTCTGTACAGGTAGGGAAAATGCAGTTACGCACTGAGAGCCAATATGACTCTCCCCGCGTGTGGGACTCGCCGAATGACTCAATCATACCCACTAAAAACCCTCCTGAATTACAAGATATCAAAACATATCTCAAGACATATATCAAAACATTACAAAAAATGAGGAAAATTAAAGATACCCTAGCCCTAATAACATCGGGGCCGAAAAGAACAAGAGGTGACCAAGGAAGATCAGGAAAGAGAAAGGAAGGAGCCTCCGCAAGGAAGTGGAAGTAATACAAGACTCACCTCGGGGCCCCGTGTTTGACAAACACGTACTTACTAGATATAAGTCCCGGGGGGAAGATTCGTATAAATACCTGCAGATGTTGCAATTACTGGGAATTTCTCATACTGACACCAGACAAGTAATCCAGAAGAAAGTCCTCCATAGAGTAAAAGGAGTCTGTAAATCTTTAATCAATTCGAGAAATAAAATTACTGCTATCAACACATGAGCTATCCCAGTGGCTACTTACAACTTTGGAGTTACAGAGTGGTCGGAGACCACCTTACAAGATTTTGACAGAAAAATTATAACATTAACAAGACATCGGTTTATCACCCGAAGAGCTCAATATATAGATTCTATCTGTCGAGAAATAATGGGGGAAGAATATTGCTAAGTCTTGAAACGTTATGCCTGCAGCAGGAAGCAAAACTCCGTCAATATTTCCTAACAGTGGATACAGTGCAACATAAAGCCATCTGCGCCCAGGATAAAAGTATTAGTCTACTCGACGTGGCTAACGACAACAGAGGAATTAGCTACTTGAAAGAACAAGACCCAATTGCTTCTTGGAAAAGGAAGGAACTTCGTGGCAAATATGCAGCAGCTGTCACTGCAAATACCACCGATATGAAGTATTCAATTGAATGGTTGCAAACAGGGGGTTTATTTGGAGAGGTTGAAGGGTTTATATTCTCTACTCAAGACCAAGTCATCAAAACACGTGTTTATCTAAGGTACATCACGGACGAGCAGATTGACAGTAGATGCCGCCTCTGTAAAAGTACCAATGAATCAATCCAACATATATGCAGTGGATGCCCGTCAAAATATCTGCAAAGGCACAATAACGACGCTAAAGTGATCCACCAGGCACTTGCAAAACGGCATTGCCTCACTGATGTCGAAACATCTTACTACAAATACAAGCCTGAATAAGTATGCAGCAATGAACGAGCACGAAAACTATGGGGCAGAAAAATCATCACTGACAGAACAACAGAAGCAAACATACCTGACATCGTCATGTTTGATAAAAGAAAAAAGAGGCTATAATCATCGATATAGCTGTGCCTTTGGATTACAACCTTGTAACAACCATAGCAGAAAAGAAGATACCAACCTCTTGCAGTCGAATTGAAAGATATCTACAGGTTGAATAACATCTATAGTCATTTCAGTGAATGGAATTTTCACTAAGGACCTGCATAATGCAATGACGAAATTAGACATGCGCAAATACCACTTGAGAAACATCCAAAAAGCAGCTCTACTGGGTACCTCCAATATAGTCCGTAAATTTCTTAGCCTTGATTGCGTGTTTCCGCTCGGAAGAGAACAAGACTGATGATCCGATGATTATGTTCATCATTATGCACAAAAATTTTTGCCTTGGGAAATGACAAGCTCCGGCAATTATGTAAAATGGAAAAGAGTAATAAAATATAATAATAATAATAATAATAATAATAATAATAGCGCTTGGGTCTCCGCTCCTGTTAATTGTGACCCATTTCTCTTTGAATGGTTGGAACCACAATCGCATTTTCGACTTTCCGTCTTTCACTGCAATCTGGTAGTGGAAATTGGATCTCTAATTGGGTGCATTTTTCGCCAAGATTTAATTTTGCCGGGAACATCCTATTTTTTAATTGTTCACGGAGATAACTATTTTACGCGTTTACTATTCGTGGTACCAATAGTAAGACAGAGCAATACAAGAGGATAAAAACTTAGCATTTATCACCTTGTTGCAATAGTTTAGTGGTAGCGTGCTCGTCTTGAGATGGAAAGGACACTGGTTCACACAACGCCGTAACCGGACTTGAAAGAAAGATATTGTAAAACAATGTTCTTATAGCAATGTGTGCCACAAGTCATATAATATGATTTAACTAGGTATGACGATGGATAATATCCATAAAAGTTGTAATAAAAAGGATAATTCAACATTTTCAAGGACGTCGTGTGACGACGTCGTTTTGGCGTCGTTCCCCGGCGTTGGATAAGAGTTC
The DNA here is from genome assembly GCA_002313205.1 of Laupala kohalensis. NCBI lineage: Eukaryota > Metazoa > Arthropoda > Insecta > Orthoptera > Trigonidiidae > Laupala > Laupala kohalensis. Next base: position 207,507 of record NNCF01131975.1, read on the forward strand.
TTTTACGACATTGTTTAGACGCCGTTCTCCGACGTGTAATCGACGTTACATGCGTACGCGTTGGCAACGTCTTCACGACGTTGCTTTTCGACGTCGCCACGACTTAGACGATTTTGTAACGACGTGTTTACAACTCGGAATTTCTACGTGGGCAATAATGATAAAAGCATTAGGATTCATCAAATTGCGCGTAAAAATCCTTTTAAAACAGTTTTCTTTTGCGTTACACATCATAATAGTATGTTGTGAACGTGCAGATACATGTGTACATAATTTCAATGAATGCCGACAACGAAGCCTGGTTCAAAAGTTACTTGCAAGATTGAAATAAACAAACTATCTAACAAACAAATAAAGGAACATCAAAAAACCATGTCACAGGTTTGTAAAATTGAAAATCGTCTGAATCAAAAGAACCTGTCATAAATCACGAAACAGTTACAACATCAAATGGACTCTTCAATCGATTTCAAACTTAAACTCGTGTCAATTTATTTTTATTTTAATTCTTTATCGAGTCACATTAAAATTGTAATAAATATTTACGCTATATCTATGCTGTCACGAAGACTGTTTGATTTACGGGTTTCTCAACAAATGATCAGTTTAAGGGAGATAGCACTAAAGAGAGATGGAATTACATCTCATACTAGAACGTTTTTGCATTTCGCATGAAATATTAGTTCTACACATTTAGTTTCCTTATGTTATTTAAGTATACAATTTGTGAGCAACAAACACGTGTAACATAGATTAGCGATGTATTAACGTGCAAAATTAGAAATACATAATTTTCTTTGCTTACCGTGAGATCTTTGTAACATGTATTTTACTGTTTCGGTCAAATATAGATCATTACAATGTAATGTTCCATATATTCCCTTCTGACATATCTTATGTTAGTAAAATCAAAGTTATGTGAGCAAAAGTTTTGTAATGTTTTAGTTAATTACGAACTTCTCCTCTCCAATAATTATTTTTTAACTTTCGTAACCAAAATCGTAGTCATAAGTATGTATATATACCTCAGCCATCTAATTCATTTCTTATCATCCATGTAATTTTTTACACACAATGAGTTTCATAAACTGATGACTCTTCTTTCACACATCGTTGTTTATGGCAATGCGCATTTTTCCTTATCTATTTTTTTTTCATAAGTTTTCATACATTCTCTTAATGTCGTGGACCTTTTGGATAATTATTTCTTTTTTGTTGGGGATTTATATTATTGCATTTAGGTCTGACAAATAAATAACCAAATTATGTCATTTCGCCAAGGTTTCGACTATTTATTTTAGTCATCAACAAATCACTTACATACTTCAATGAAGAAGAAAAAAATATTAGTTTACCCAGTCACATGTTTACTTATTATCTCCATGGTGACCACACACACTTTACACATAATGGTATATTTCACCTAAAATTTTAAAAAGTATATTTTTTCTTCTTCTTCATTGAGATATGTAATTGGTTTGTTGATGAAATTATGGTATAGAATGTATTTTCATTGTATGTAACCATGTTTTGTTATATAGCCCTGATGATGACTAGAATAAATAGTCGAAACGTTCGTGAAATGACATAATTTTTTTATTTATTTGTCTGGCCTAGGGGTAAGAATATTAATCCCCTGTAAGTATCATATAGCTGATAACATTTCAAGTATGATTTCTTTTTTGGTACTCTATTTTATTGATCAATTTAATATGTGGAGAAGAAGTGATTACAATTGCTATCCTCTTTCCAGTCTTTACCATTCCTTCATTCCCTCTTTCTCTGTTTCTCCGACACTTCACTTGATCCAATTCTTTCGTTGTCACGCTGTGTGAAACGCGTATGAAAGACACTTGTTGGTCGCAGCGCCTACTTTTCCATTAGTAACTAAGAGACGTAAAACAGCGTGCTGATGTCTTCCAGTCGTATCATCAGCTTTCTCGCATTTAGGACAACTTGTGCATCCACTCCCTTTAAAACAGCTTCTCTCTCACGGATGCCTATCTACCCCTGTCTTCCCCCCTCGATCTATTACACTGAACACCATCTGTGCTCCATCTCTACACCCTTGGTAACGTTACCCGCTTGAGAGCCATAATTAGGAAGGAACATTACCTGGCGCGCTCTGCCAGCCTGCGGAATCTCGTCTGCCACTCGTCGTTTTCTTTTTCTTTCTCGGAGAATGCTGTAACGAAATGTACGCGCCACAAACTGAAGGTTATTCTCGAAGCCGCGACACCCATAGCTCGCATTGCTCGAATAAAAGTGAATGGCATAACATAGTCAATGAGTCTTTGGAAAATTAAAAAAAATACATTTCAAAATAAGATAAGATATATTGGTAAAATAAGGTAGCAGAATTAAAAAAAAATTAATATCAAATGCAGACAAATCCCTCCCCTGAAGAAAAGAGATGTAGAATAATATTTTTTTCAATGTCCACAGGACTTGTAATAGTTGCAACAAATTTTATTAGCGCAATGCATTTATTTCTTTAAATGATGCATATTCTGCAAGTGACGGCGAAAATAAGTAGGTATATGTTAAAATCCCTCATCTATATCCCATTAATAAAACATAGCTATGCTTAAACGTTTAGTCATATACGTGAAATAAATCGTACTATATTTTGATAAATATTGCAAATATTTATAAAATGAATGTTGTGCTAAGAATAAGGATTTATGATTTATGTAGACATAAAATACGTGGGAGGTGGATGAGCAAATCAAAAACTAATAAATGTAACTAATATAATGGAAATAAATTTCTCATTCATATCACATCTTCTTTACCTCATTCACATGTATGTATAATTCATTATTATTCCTTTCACAAAATTTATTCATAATATTTTAATCAGTTTTTGGTTATACCAAATCGTGGAATTCTAAAAATATCCCTATATTTCCAAAAGAAAATTTAAAGTATCGCTAGAAAATTGAAATACAAATAGTTACTGTAGATTCTGCTGGAAACATTTTACTGTAGCGTCGCTTTCAAACTCGTTGTGTGCAATTCAAATAGAACAAAGTAGATTATGTTAATAATGTATTCAACCAACATTTGATCAAAACCAAAACAAATGCACTGATGAACAGAGAAAAAAGTTAGAATAAAATTTTAAGTATAATCAGCCATGAAATGCATTGTTCGCTTTATATATTAACAGCGAGTTTCGCATTAACCTCAAAATATGTTCTTTCCGCCCTAATAAGTAAATTGTGTTTCATGAATTCGGGTGTAATTTTTGTTCATACGTTGTGAAAAAGTATCATATATTCATCATTATTATTTTTACGACTGAGCAGGAATTATCAGTTTTTAACGCTCGAAAGGGGCTTTAAAAATCATAATCGCTTAAAAGTGGCTCATTTATCATTCTTCCGATAGACGATGCATTTAGTGTGCGATGTACAAATTGAATGGTAATCCGCTATCCCTTCCTCAAAAATTCAGACCATGCGGGAAAAATAATGAATTAAAAAAATTGATAATTACCACGATTTGATATTGCTCTACTTTCGTGAAATTCCGGAAGGTAAAGATAAGATAAGTCTAGATAAGAATATTTCGAAATGTACTTTAAAGGAAAATGATGCTATGAAATCTCATATTTAAATCATTCAAATTTGTTTCTGAATTTTTTAATCATTCAGGTTTTTATTTTATTATTTAGTCAAGGTAACAATAACATTTATGTGCCTTGAATATTTCTTTGTATTAATTTGTAAACAATGATTTATTCAGGAGAACCAAAACAAAATATTCACACGATATTTTTGACCTAGCCATAGCCCTTTGTGGTCTATGTTGTCCAGAAGTTAGTTTGGCATTTCATTCACGTGTTGATGTATGATTCGTAAGTTAGAACAAAATTTGATTATGAAGGAGTTACAATAACTTCTATTCCTGCGATCTCATTTTTATGAGACAGGATTCAGCATTCTGCGTCAATGCAAAAAGTATTGGGTTAAGACTCAGGTTCTATTCATCAGGTTCAGACAATTTACTCTAAAATATAGTACTTTTATGAAGTGTTGGACCGCAAAATATAAATTATAAAACACTTCTCTTTTTTTAATTATATCTTCATAACGTATTTTGGTACAACATTTTGGGCGTCAGCAATGAGAGGAATTCGTGTTGTTCGCAGTTGTTTTGGTCTGTCGGCTTTAAGTGGCGTAGTGCACTTCCGAAAGAGAGTGAAAAAGGGATGGTGGCCGAAGGGAAAAATTAGCAAAGCCACGCTCATTATGAGTCTGGTGACAGCACGTCATGCAGCAGGCGGTGGTCGAAGCTTTCTCTCTCCACGCACGTCATCCTCTGGTGCTCCTGCAAACCCCCTCTTCACTAGGACGTACCTTATCGCGCATTCGATCGTCTGCAACTGAATCGGATTTTCTTTTTGGATAGGGTGCTGAAGACAGTTTTTTGTTCGACAAAAGTTCTTCGACTCTATTCGACTTATTGTGAAAGAAATTACTTTAGATTACCCGGCAACCTACCATCTCTCCTTCCAAACTCTTCCGCCCAAATCGTATGGCTAGGAGGAAGAGTAAGTCTGATGACCTGAACCTCGCCACCATATAAAATAAAACATGGAATAAAATAAATAATATAAAATAAAGGACTTAATTCTACAATTATGAATATACTTTCATTATTAACAGATATCTATAATATCGTAACACCAGTAAACTTTTCTGATAGTGACTATAAGGATGTTGTATCGGTGTAGGATGTTGAACATTCCAAGCAGAAACTATGTGACGTAATTTGCAATGTTTCTTTCCTAGTTATTCACAATATGTTTCTTGATGGAAAATAACGAATATAACGATTTTATCTCTTCCAAATACAGATTATTGTTAATATTTATTCTTAAATGTGGTATTTTTGTTTTTAAAAAAATTCTTATATATTTTGAAAGAAAGAATTATTTAATTAACAGAAAGTATAATACATAGAAATCAATAAATTGATGGGGTTTAATCACAATATGTCGGTCAAATAACTCATCACATACACACATTAAAAACGGGACAATTTCTTATAATTCTGTGTATAATATTTTTATTAATTTTATAGTTAAATCGATAACAGGATTTTAATATGCAGGAAATGCTGTTTCGATTTCCTCTCTTGAAGGTTAAACAAAATGTCCTGAGTAATATCCATCTTTAAAGATATCACAAATTTAACTCCAGATAGACAGAATTCATAGGAGGGACTTCAGATCATTGCAATCTCTCTCTCCTCATTTTCTTTCTATATACATTTTCAAAGGCTTTTTACTTCTTAAAATAATACTGAACAGTCGTTAACATAGGAATTAGAATTAAAACTTTGATTTGGCATCTCATTTCTGTTTATTATTATTTTTGGCGCAAGCTCTTTCAATCTAATATCTGTCATCCTCAGTCCCTTACAATATCAGATTGTTAGAGTCGAGAATGATGATATTCGCTCGATAGATCTCTCGCCACAGAAAAGGACAACCGGAAAGAAGACGTCAATCCAATATTTTAATAAATAATTAATAATTGAAGAAACTATTAAAGAATTATGTGGCGGAGAACAAAACAATTAAAAGACATAAAAAAGTAAAATTAAATCAAGCGACGTTTCATTGGAAAAAAATAAAACTGCCTCTTACAATTTAAGAAGTTGCATATATGTTTCATTTTTTTAAATGAATACTGATATTTGTGTTGTAGAGACAATTTGACAATTTTTAACTCATACTCATCATTTTATAAATATATTGCTTTAAATCCATATATTATCTTTTCTCATTAGACACCTTCGTAGACGCACCAAGCACTTTGTTAATATCAAAGAGCTTTCAACATCGTACTTATTAATCTTCATGAGCTGATACCACCATCTCATTATATGTGAGAGTGTTTCGTCAGATGATGGAAGAGGACAGATAAAGGGGGAGAGTGACGTGAAAGGAGGGGGTAAATGGAACTGATGAGGAAGAGCAGAAGAACGCTTGTTGGCAATGAAGGGAGGGAAGAGAAGCCTGCGGTTGGCTATGTGCCAAGAGCCTGTCGTGAGCGGACGCCTCGCTGTTGGCGCTCCTTCGAACCCTTGTGTTCCATCTCTCAAAGTTCTCGGACGAACTCCCATCCCCACTGCACTCTATTCTCGGAGAACCACAAGCGTTGTATATAGATAAAAATTAAACTAAGAGCTCTCCCCTTGCCAGTGTTCTATATTCTCGAAGTACCACATGGGTATGCATATAGATAAAATTTAAACTAAGAGCACCGTACCCCAGTGCTAACTATTCTTGGAGTACCACAAGAATTGTATATAATTAAAAATTAAACATAACTGTTTCCTTGTCTACTATTCGAATATTCTTTCTACATTTCATATCGTTTATCCCTGTATTGTGACCGGAAAAGGTCAAACTGTCGCAAATCGGACCCCGAAGTCGCCCAAGGAATTCACAGAGGATAGAGCTCCACATCGGCAATAGGCGGAGATATAACCAGCATTTCGCTCCACTCCGTTTGACTCCAGGATAAATCCGGTCCTCGATTTACAGATGAGTGTGTGGGCCTTGGAGTCGATTCGGGAGTTGAGGCATGAGGAAATTCCCATAACCCCGGTTGTCCCGACACTATGGCTCCTAAACTACGGTGGATTCCCTTGCATTAAGGTTTAATATAAACCATTTAGATTTTAACTAATTATAAATAAAAGATGCAGCTGGACGTAATACTAGTTTTATTTTTAATTAAAATGTTCTTGTTCAAAAAAATGGGAATATTTGGTATATTTCTCGGAAGTTTGCCGAACATCAAACCAAACTCAATGTAACAGTGAAAAACCATTGCACATACTTTCTGATATTCTCATAGTTTTTCCATCTGCAGCAGTAAAGTGAGTAAAAATTCTATAGTGAAATGGTCATTGATGTATTTTCGTATCTGCAGAACGTTTCCTGTCCTCCTATGTATTTTATCAATATCATATCTTTCATTTCACTTTACGAAAAGTGTATTCTAAATTTGCTTGTTACATTTACACTGCTAAATATTATTCAAGTTTCTTGAAACAGTAACCTAATGTGTAAGTGTAAAAGACAGAAATTATTTTACTGCGTCTATACCACACTTTCAAGTGAAATACCGGTAATGCAGATGTGAAGCATACTAATTGTGTTTTACGTACAGAAAATTTAGTAAAACAAAATAGAGCACGTGCATCGACAACAAGTAAATTCTACAGTAAATACGAAATGCGATTTAAATTGATTCATCCATTTAATCAGAATCTCTGGGCACAGACGGACGGATGGACGGACGACTGCTATGACAAAAAAAAACTTTTTTCAGAATCAGGGATCGCCAAAACGTATATTTCCGTCAAAATATCGCATTCGAATTTTTTCAGGATTACAATACTTTCTACATGCTACGTATAAGAGAAAGTAAAAAGCTTATGCTGGAAAAAAGCTAGCCTCTTTTGAAAACAGTAACCAATCGATGCTAATATATCATTAAAAGAGGAATGATTCTGCTTCTATCACGTTTTAGATACTTTTTCACGTTGGCAGTGAGATCTAAACAAGCATCAGATTTGTCACTCCATTAAGGCAGGAAATTGGACAACATTAAAGTAGTATCGACGTACCAACATAGGTATAAGTCAATAAGTAGAGGAAAAGACCGAAAAGGTACAGTGGAAGGAGGAAGTATAGTTTACGTGACATTACAGAGAGATTAATAGTTAAATAGAAGAGAGAAAAAAGGACAAAAAGAAATATTGAACACCAATGAAACTTCCAAACAGCCGAACACAATGTTATAAAGAATCAAAGTTTAAACAAGAACTATTTGATGGATTGGGAATATATCAGGATATTTTACGATATTTCACGAGACAGAGTAATTATTATAAACTCTACATGCCCGAAATCATACACATGAAGTACACAAATGTAAACTTACGTGGGAGTATGGTGAAATTGTCGGGAATTCGATTATTAATACGATAATTTTGTTGATGGTATCTGCAATTTTACTCCAATTTTAAAAAATTTTCGATGTTGCGTATTACACAATTTCATTTATGACATGTTACTAGGATACTATAACTCCTAATTAAGGTAACATCGTTAACAGTTAACGTTGTGAAAAAATACTGTAATTTGTCTATACAAAGAAATAAAGTTTTATAGTACATAAAATAATAATTATACACGAAAGTTGTTTTGCTGATTTATTTTTATGTTTACACCATCTAAATATGAAAATTTTAGTAATATTTCAACTTTGTGTGAGATTTGGTAAAAACAAATGGCTTGTTATAGAGGAGTAAGCCATTTTCTAGACAGCACAAACTTAAGGAAATAAAAATACTTTAAAACAGTGCTTCATTTTGTCCTCATAGAAATAACACCTACATAATATTTTGGGCTACAGTGATTTGTCAATAATTAAACATTTGGATAAATATTTCTTTCTTTACTAAATTTTTGCTGAAATATTTTGAAGCGAACTTTTTATTCAAGCAGTTGAAGAAAAATATTATTTTTATCACAAATAATTTTATCATATATCATCGACGTATTTAATGCTCAGTGTTTTTGTAGTATTAATGATTATGATATAAATATTTTTTTTTAATTTGTAATAGAGTAATTAGTAGTCGTTGAGTGATAATTGCCATGATCTGTAGCAAGGACAAACAAAAGCCATTCCCTTCGTATCTTCATTTGTTTCTCCTGCTCTGATGGATTAGAGAGGATGTAGAATGAGTGGTCCATCTCTTTCTGGCGCCCCTGTTTAGTTTTTAAGATGCTTATAATCTTGTTAACGCTGTGGATAAACATTCAGTCTGGCGTTTCTCTCGTCCGGGACAAACATTCAGTTCACACGTTCAACAAAAGAAGATTTTAAGCATCAAATACTTACTTATCACAACTGCTATCTAGAATTCTCTAATATTTTTACTTAGATATTTTAGCATGGTGAAAGTATTATTGGTTTTTATATAACACTACATTACTAAAATATACTAAGATTTCTCGTAAGAAAGGGATTTGTTTCTTGTAATTTCAATCTATCTTCCTTTCTCGCAAAGGTGCCATTAATATAATAAATTAATTTGATAAATACAAAAAAGATATATTTAAGCTTTCATAGGAATGAGTTTCATTTATCATAAAAAATTAATAGAAATGTTTTGTTCATCAACCGAAGAGACAACATAAATTTAAGTCAGTTCATGGCACAGAAATTACTTCTATACACAAGATAAAATATTCTGTTTCACCCGAGTGATAGAAACAGAAGAAGCTGATCACAAATACCCTTTATTTTTAAATAAAATTATGTATTACATAAAACTCGTTTTTTCTCATTGTCACTGAGTATATTAAACTCACAAAATAGATTATAATCGATAAAACATAAAACAAATAACTTTTTTAATAAGAGAGTTCTAGCTTCAGTTACCATATTTTAGTGGAAAAATCCCTAAATGTATCGTGAATTTGCAAAACGGTTAAAATTGAATAACAGATTGCTGTGTTGGAAAAGCAAATGTGCGCCTTTAAATCTGGTATTCTGTTGTGCATATGCGCTGACTCAAATGATTAAATTATTCAAATTATAAAGCTATACCGCGCCTCATGGGAAGGGTATTTCCGACAGCAAAGTAGCCTTCGTAGAATTTAAGCCGTGGAGTGGAAATGGCTTAATTCATCAGAGAGCACGAGTTAATATTACTCTCAGACAAAAAGTAAGTTCATCACTAGATTTTTTTTAAAATACAAAACATCAAACGTAGGAAGATGAAAATACTATAAATGTATCGAAATAGTGGGTGAAGTTCCTTCTTTTCTTAATTTTTGTTGTTATGCATATTTTATTACTTACCCTAATGTGTAATCTGATATGTAATAACCTAAATAATGGAAGAGTTTTCCATAACTTCTCAGACAATTTTCTGCCTTCAATACACCTTGTATTAATCCACGTGCACAATTAAAACGCAATAATTTATTTCAATATTTGAAACACATCCTCACTTTTACCAAATTCTTTTATATCCTGTTCTGTTTGATGATAAATTCATTTCTGTCTTTCTGTCATATTTTACTTAACATTTATATGTGAGTTCTTGCTTCGATGTAATTTTAATCACCTGATCTTGATACTACGCTGAGTATCGAAACATAAAGAAATTTTAAAGTGTTTTATGTGAAGTGAAAAAAAAATGAGATCAACTATATTTGGTTGTTTTTGTCAATAACATATTTCTTAGTCATTTTGCCTTCAAAACCTTTTCTGAAGTAATCCCATTATACTGATACTTAATTACCCGAACCGGGTCAGGTACCAACTGATCCGGGTGGTTAGAATTCTGCTGTATTTGTTTTAACAACCACTTTTTTTCATTGTTTGAATTTCCCAAGTCAGGCCAAAGTAAATGAGAGTGCGTTAGTGTAAGCGAGAATAATCCAGTATCGAGCAGTCGCAGGATTTATAATTGATATCGAATTGCGCTGTCGATATGTGACCCTGCAGAACCCTGGAGGATGTTCCGGGAGCGAAATTAAATAGCAATGCCCAGTCTTCCATCAAAATGTGTTTTCCATGGAAAGAGAATAATTGGAAATCACTGAAGTCCTGATTCAGAAGCTCGAAATTACGTACTTCAATTTAGAGAGTTGGAAACGCTATGTATGTATATAATTTTAAACATCAACCTGAAATAGAGTTCGCTGAAGTCAGATTCACGAAACTTTCATCTATTTGCATACCGAAATACTTTTCCTGGTATAATAATTTTAAATGAAGAATATTCATCTGAAAGGAAACTAATTGAAACCATCATCTTTATAATAAAACGTCACGCACTTCATTTTGTGGAGCACTTTAGGATATTTAATACAATCAAAATGCAATAACAATTGTTTCACAGTGCAGATTTTGATTAAATAGTGTACACAAATCACAATATAATATGTAAATAACACACTATACCACAATAAAAATATGGAAATTAATCCGAGTTTCTGTCATAAAAAAGCATTAGATTGCGAATAATGATGAAGTATTTTCTTTCGTTGACTTGGCAATACTCACGCTTGGATATTCTCAGAGAGCCCGAAATGACACCTATCGAACTAACAAAGTCCCACACGTAAAAAAAAATAAGTTAAATAGCTCAGCCTAAAGTTAGCTGTGATAGCCCACGCGTTGGCTATCTAGCGGACAGACAGTACCATTAGCTGCCACAGCTTATGATGTAGCTGCCCTAAAACAGTTTTCGTCTGAACGAGACCAATTTTCTCTCACTGCGGAAGCTAATGCTATTTTGTCTGGGAGGAAGAAAGTTACATCAACAGCTATAGCTTATATGTTTTGCGCGCAACAGCTCCGACCCGCTAAAACATCCGACATAGCTACAAGAACTGTTGTCTGTTCCTCGCCGCTGATCTCCTTCGTAGTTGCAGCTAAAAGACACTCGGCTTGCTGCCTTCTATGCATTCGGTTCGTTGACTCATGACTGAGGCGGCATAGTCTCAGCAATTGTTTTACGGAGACAAATCGACCATGGCTTTCGCAACTATGTGTAGTTGTTTACTTGAACAAAATGATTCATTACAACGATTAAACGACGCCATCCCGACGTTCCGTAGCCCGTATTTGAAGTCTAGACGACGAATATTTACAGTTTTCTTGACGACGAGTAGCCGTACACTGATGAAATTTTGAATTTCTGAAGGTTAATGTTGGCGAATACCTAATTATCGTTTTAAATAATAATATTTTCATATGTATTAACCTAACAAGAGTAAATTTCAAGTATATTCAAAATAAAGAGACGTTTGGACACATACAAACTATTTTCTTGGTANGTTACGTCGAATGAAAATGGTAGACGGGACCGGGATTCGAACCCGGGACCTTGAGCTCTACGCGCTCATGCGCTTACCGACTGCGCCATCCCGTTCGCCTCTCGGGTCCGTCTCATTCACAAGTTGAATGAGAATAATAGACGGACCCGAGAGGCGAACGGGATGGCGCAGTCGGTAAGCGCATGAGCGCGTAGAGCTCAAGGTCCCGGGTTCGAATCCCGGTCCCGTCTACCATTTTCATTCGACGTAACATGATTAATATTTTCTTGGTATTTAAAGATATATATTTTCAAGATTTTGGAGATGATTACTATTTTACCTATTTACTATTCATGGTACCAATACCATGGCGTCAACTCTTAGATGGTATTAACACAAGATACTGCAGTAGCTCAATGCTAGCGTTCGCGCCTTCAGAGGGCAAGAACCCTGTATCGAATTCCTGAAGACGGATGTCGAAAGAAAAGAACGTTTGCTGCAAGCCTGTGATGAAACAATGTAAGACTATGGAGTAGTAATAAAAAATAATGTCGTCAAGAAAGATGAGAAAAAATATCGAGAAGAAAGCATGCAGATTGTCGACAAAGACTCGTGTAGAATCAATATGATATGCTTACTGGTTGGCAACATCGTCTACTATAGGTTACCTTTTCTTATCTTGTAGATTAGCTACTTAAGCTGTGAGAGCTAATGCTGTACGCTGTGATACAGAAGGTCGAAAATTCACGTCATAGCAGACGGATGTTAGCTGTGCGAGATCATGTATTGTCCGTCCGGCTGGCAGCCAATACATCAGCTACCCCAACACAGGTATTTTTCAATGCAAATGAATATCTGAGATTAAAACTCTCGATGGGAGAAGCAATTAAATTAAATTAAATGTAAAATAAACGAATGACAGAATATTTAATCGAGAGCTAATAAATGTTAATATTATTTTTATTAATTGGTCTTCCAACTATAATAATTGTGTGTGTTTCTAAATTTTGTTTCATTATCAAAAAATATGCTTCTTAGCCAATTAAATTGAAATAGAAAAGCAAATAAATGGCACAGAAAAATTTTTGTACACTAACAATGCTGTATCCTACAAAATAAACGTAGTATTCTACAAAAACAGCTTAAACCGAAAAAGAAAAGAGAAAAGGATTATCAAATCCGGAGTAACGGAATGATGCATTAAGCAATCGGATGCATTCGTAAATTTCATGTGGTACCACAAAACTTGCATTGAATATACCACTTGTTAAAATTTTAATTAATAAATAAGAGGTGCAAAACTCACCTCTAGGAAGCGTAGCTCACGCTGTTCTCACCACTATAGAGCAGTAATAGGTCCACATGCAGGCAGCACTACATAAATAAAAACTTTATTGTCAAAAAAGCAGTTACAAACTGCATATGACCACCTTAGTTGCAATAAACTAAGTTGCTCTCCGGAAATAAGCAAGGGACTATCCAATTCCGATCAAAGGTCCATGGGCAATGGCAGATTTAATATGTATAAAAGAAATTATGAGATACACACGTACTGTTATCCATTTTTTATTCAAAATAAATTGTATATATTTGTGTAGTTAAAATTCAAGATTAATAAAATAAAAGTATTGATGACATTCCCGCCCAAGGAAAATTCGCCACTACCCGAAGGAAAACAGGAGAAATACCCGGGTCAGGAGATAATGTACACAACTGTGCCAAGGTTGCGTACAGTTAGAAATATACTATTAAAACAAAAGGAGCCAAAACGTGAAAACAGGAATTTAAAGGAGCAATATGCACGAAAAAAGGAATTTAATCAGTATCTACAGTACTATAACAATGGTGTGATGAAGTATTAGAGGTATTAATATCTCCCACATCATCCTTCTCAGTGTTTTGCGTTCGTCGAGCAGCGCTCGTACGCTTACGTTAAGGATGTCTTTACACTAAGTACTCACAATATTACGGACTCCGGTTGTCGGACTCATCGCTCGAAATCAATCGTAACCACCCTCCAGACAAACTCCTACCACGCACGACTTCAGTATACAACACAGATCCTTCAGGGCCACGTAGAGAAAACAAAAATAGGGTGCGACATTAAAGGCTTACCAAGAACTAACCTTGAGACACCTACCAGTCAATACGTCAAAATATTTTCTATAAAGTACTGTATTGTACTATAAAGTCACTGATTTTCAATTTGGAAGGCTGGAAGCCGAAACTGTTTCGTCCGAAATGACAATTTTGTCTGCCTTTTTCTACTTCCACTTTAAAACTTTTAATATAAACATGCATTCATGATCAAGTTTCTTCATATTATCTGCTATTCGAATCATTCGTTGCAAAATTTCATTATCTTAAATAAATTCATATATAGGAAGTGATGATATCCCAAATTTCAAGAACCGGTTCTCCAAAGGCAAGTTGTATTTAAGAACCTAATCTGTTTATTTTTATTCTCTCTGATCTTGGAAACTTTTTTGTTTCCATACCTTGAAATTTTGAATATAAATATAAAAAAAAAGTGAATTATTTCAGACTGAATAATTATTAATCTCCCAAATTTAATCTCGGTTATCCCATGTATTGGCGAATATGTTCAATTTGGAGTCTTGCGGTTCCTCGCAAAGGCCATGAACTAGAATACTGCTAGCGTAGCAATATAGAGATCTGTACAAGGCAGAGTTAAAGCATATTGTCCTCCGTTTGGTCATGCGCACTTCGATGAATTAAAATTCATTTCAGGGTGAAAACTCGTTCATGAAATATATTGAATTGTGAATCAACAAGCGAACTCCCAGATGAACATCAGTGGTATTATCCAGAAATCTTATGAAAAAATGTAGGTCGAAGGTCTTCATTTGAAACCAGTCTCCCACAATCGAGTAGTGAGTCTTTACCCAGCAGCCGCCACAGTCACCGTCAATACCTCCGCTGCCGCATCGATTTCTCTCGAAAAGACAATCCCGAGCACCTGGTGGGTGACCCGGCCTCTGCCGTAACCTCCACAGCTGTCGCAACTCACACTGTGAACCACGTATCCTTTACCTCTATTCTCCTTCCCAACCCCGATCATATCTACGGTTTCTAGTCTCTTCATCGTTGAAGGGGAAAGTGTGATATTACTGCACAAATGTATCCAAAGAATGCTAATAAAATGATTTTTTAATACTAGCTTTTCAATCAATTTATGTAAAAATTTTAAAAGGAGATATTGATATTTTTATAATAAAATTTAATTATCATTTTTCCATATTTCCTCTCTTATGAAAGAAATATTTTATTTCCTGTGCCATTATAATAATCATTTCAATGTGATCATTATTTTTTTTCTTCAAATAATGAAACTATATTATCCATGGTATTACGCGTTTGAGTACTTTCGAGCTCATGTAATACTTTTCAACTTTTACATAAATTGACTTTTAAAAATTAGTATTTAACTTTGTGCAATACTGACCACATTCATGACACAATAATAATGGGATACTAATGGAACGATTACATTCCATCTTTAGCAAAACTCTTATTGATGAGTATAATTATTTTCTGTTTAATATTATGATGAATCAAAATTATATCATATACGTCTTAATTATACAAGAGTTTCATTTTTTTCATCTCTGGCTGTTTTTGTGATGATTCCAATGAAACAAGCTCCCACGACGCAGACAAGGAGTTAATAAATTATGAGAGAATGCATGAGCCCGCGTTATTATTCTAGTAAAACAAAAAATGTTTTTTTTTTGCATTGGTTGGAAGTAGCATCTTCAGCTAATCAAGGAATAAACAAGATATACATAGTGTTGGAGTATACAAGTATGTTTAAAATGCATTTGTGTACCAAATTATAGGTTAGATAATGAAGAAAAAATTATTAAGAACAATTTCATAATAGTGCCAGGGAGATCAATGTGACATATCATCAACTCTCTCTCCATTTTTTCACCGGGTACTACTGAGTAAGAATTGGAATTTATTGATTCGAAGTTTTGTGAATTAAAACTTAGGTTACGAATAAATAATAAAATATAAAAAATCGTAAATAATTAGAATGATAATTAAAACAAAATATTTTTAGCGATAAAAATTAGAATCCAGATTTTAAGAGGGTTGTCAACCGGACATTTTACTGTAAATTCTATTTTATTCCACTCAATTCTGTGTTTTCCGAAACTATGGTTTCAGTTCCCACTTTATTATCATCAGTTTTTCACCATATTGTTAAATAAAATCCTAAAACTGAAAAAATACGACTTGATTACAATGATATCTTACCTTTGAAATGTGAAGGTAAGATATCATTGTAAATAAGTGTAATGAATTATGAAAATCAGAAATTTATGTCTGAATATTAATAAGCAAAATAACATACGAAGTTGATTTCGAAATCCGCCGAAGCTGATAAATATGAAAACAGATGTAATGTAATATAATATTAGCCTTCAATTCCGATAATAATGGAAACGAGATATAGAGGAAAAGACAAAGTCTATGTTTATCACGTAGGGGCACAGTTCGGGTTCTCCTATGCGTTAAACTAGCTAATTCGTTTTATGTTATGTTACTAACGCACAGTGGAGTATTTACATGTAAAACTATCCAGAACTAAATATTTCTAAATGACACAGGCGCTCAAATCTTGTTACATGTATATTATAAAACCAAATGCAATATGATGTGAAACTAAGTAAGTCAATTTTGACCACGAGGATTGTACGTATCTCTTTTGCTCCCCAGTAAACATGAGTCAATGTATAAGAAGAAATTTCTTCTTTAAAGCTAGTTCATTTTCACTACATAAGCAAGAAATCATCATATTATTCATCTTCAAGTTTCTCCGTAGTTTATTATTCTGTAGGATTTCTGATACGTTAAAAAAATAACTTGGACGTGCTTTTAACAGACCTCAACACATAAGATTGTATGAGATAAATTGTGTACCTGACTCATACGAGACTGCTGGAAACATATTCTATCCGACTTTGAGAGACTCGTTTAAAGGCACGTGCAAACTACGCATTATATAAACACTCTCTAACAAACTGCTGTAAATTATCATCACATTATAGTAATTGTATATAATCAGTGATTACACAAAATATATTTCTGTGTTTAATATAACAAACATAGTAACAAGTAAGCAACTAGTATCCAGTCTCCAAATAGCAAATACAAGTCCGTGAAGAATAAGTTACTTAACGAGGAAAAGCAGAAAGGTTCGAAAGTAATTCTCGATTTACAGTTTATTTTTATAATGAAAGTGAAAATATAATTGAACTTGTTACGTACATTGATTCTACTGCTATTAACATTTTGCATGAATAGATATAAAAAAGGAAAACGCTTTTATCATGACATTATTCTTCCAAAATATCAACGTATAAGGTATTCTTCAAAATTCTCTTTGTGATCATCACTCGGAATGTATCCGTTTAACTCTTTTGAGGCATGTCAATTCTTGATAAATATTCGATTTTCAGATTATGGCAATTTTGTAAAGCCATAAATCTTAACATTTCCACAAAATATTACGAAAATCTGACGATTTGAATTGTCTTAAACAATTAGTTTAATATGAGTTGCTAGTGTAACATTAAAAGGTAGAAAAAAAATCACTAGCGATTTTCTCAAAACTTTATTTTTCAGTATAAATGTACCTTTTCCTTGACAACCAGAGAATGTAAAAAACTTGAAATTTTAATGGCTTTCAGGTAACAGCAAGGATGTTTCTGGGAACTAGAAAATTTAAAACATAGACACTTATAATGAAATTATCATTTTTTGTAGTTCAATAGATTTGTATTATAAAATTTATAGTCTCCCTAGTCTGAGTTATAATGTTCACACTAACATTTACCAAAACAAGATGAGTTAAAAGTGCACCTTAAAAATTGCAAAATAACCACATAAACTATGTAGAAAAAGGTATACAAACAAGACATTTTGCAAAACGTAATGATTAAATTATTATCTTCAAGTATGTTACAAAATTTAAGCGTGTGTTAAAAAATTTTGTGTGATGCTATAATTTATGAATAATAATTTGCCGAGTTGAGACAGGTTATCTTTGATACTGAAGGAACAATGTCATTGATATTGTCGACGTATGGTAGCGTAATGTTACGGTATGTGCGAATTGAACCCCGCCTTTGGGCAAAACGGAGGAGAAGTAGAATGTATGCATGGTGATTTATACTCCTTACCTGCTAAATAACTTTGACATTAATATTTGCTTTGTCTTTCTATATGCCTTCAGCTTTCCTGAACAAATTGTTTACATTCGTAATCTATTTGGGAAAAAAATATATTTAATTTAATATTACAAATATATAAAAAGCTAAAATAATCAACCTGAATATATCAATTAAATTTAAACAATATAATAATTTATAGCGCAATGAAAAGCACCAAACCTGTTAAAAATAAAAATAATGCAATTTTGTAAATTAGATTCTTACGAAAAACTGACGGATTCAATATGGGAACAGTTTGCTTTTAGCTTTATGAATGAATGATTTAGATATCATTTTGAGGTTTTTGCAAGTAAATCTGCAGTATTTGTTTACAGTAAAATAGAACGAATAGTAAACAGTATCAGAACAAAAACTCCCATACGCTGCCGGACTGGGACACTTTGTCCTACGTTATAAAACAAACATTGAACAGAACTAGAAAGACAAGCCATGAGGACCAATTTAATGTACTGAGAATAATAGAAATGTTAACGCATACAATAACAAACTAAAAAATTAATATAAAAATAAACGGAATGTTATCTATAAATCGACTGTACATTGACTAAAAAATTTCAAATAAAATTAGAGGTACAATACTAAGAACTATAATAAAAAATAATAAAGAAATATGCTTAAAAACACAAAATATATTAATATCAAAAATACTAAAGAAAATTAAAAGGAAAATACCTTACTTGTTGTATTACTTACCGTATCACGGATTGTTATTTTGAAAATTCATAGTATTTCTTAACGAGGTAGTTTTTTTACATCAAAACATTTTATTTAAAAAAGTTTGCTTAATGCTACTTTTTGAAAATTTATTTCCCAAATATTCGTTTATTTTTTTTAATTTGTGAATCTATTTCTTTTATATTTGTGCGAATGGTTTTGATTAAATATGTAATTCATTTGTACTATACGTAAAATATATGGTAGATTATCGTAAACAGAGAATTATTAAACTTCGAAGAAATTACATTGATACGTCGCGTCATACTTCCACTGTTACCTACGTACTCCCACTCCTTATATCTGCACAGCGTACGTATCACATTCATATATTTGCTTTTTACTACGTCGCTACGTCTGACCTCATTCTCAGTTGCGACAATTTATTTTACAGAGTGAATAGACTAGCTGTAAATTACGCGAATGTACGAAAAATAACAAACATACTGCAGACAAAAAAAAAATTGACATAGATACTGATAAGATGAGAAAAATTGGAAAGACGGAGTAAACAGGAACGCGTTCTATGAAAAACACTGTCAGATACTTAGAAGAGGAAATAAGAACGATTCAATGAGAGAACAAAAGAAAGGAGGAGAATATGTGTCCTCTGTGCGCTAGCGTTCGGCGATAACGTAAATATGTGGCACAGAGGCAGCACCACACCCGACTTCTCACAATGAAATGAGCTCACGAATCGACAGAGCGGAGGAGTTTGCATATTGAAGTCGCTTTTTGCGACGGGGTGAGAAGAAATAACGGATCAGGGATAGTCGTTACTGAAACGTCGGATTTTCAATACGGCTTCTACGATATAAGAGGGAAAATATATTACAGTTGAGACTCCTATATTCCACACTCATATAAATTTGTGTTTTGATTACTCTAAAATACGATGTCATGTGTGAAGCGAAGAAACCTTGAAATCATAAAAAATGTTATAAGAAAATATGATACTATAAATTTAATTAAGTTTTTATCGAGGAAACCTAAACGTTTTCGTGTAATTAAGCTGTAATGTCACTCTTCCACCTAAATGCAGGGAATTAGAAAAAAAGTGTTAAAGGGTTATTAAATTTCATTTACATGGTGTTTGCATTACATATGTAGACGTACCTTACTACATATACGGCGAAACACGTACCTTACTACGTATATGATGAACTCCCTCATGCATCTAACTCGTAAGAGATGCATGTTGCCACGCCAAAGCAGTAAACGCCATGTTGTTTATGCCGTCGTCATGACGAAGTATCAGAGATTCAAGATCCAAGACCAGAATAATACACACCGTCCGCAAGAGAGTCTCTACATGCGACGCAAGAGAGCCTCTACATTTTAAACATTAGAAGACTCCATGAGACTCACGGGCCACAGGCACCCGCAAGCGTATGTCGCCTATTTGTTAAGAAACTTCGAGAATACAGGTCAGTTTATTACGAAGCTTCGACAAAAGGTTCAATAGACGAACCTCGACCCAGTGTTACGTCGCTAACGTCGTCAGCTGTCAAAGTTTAGTTTATAGCAACAGCTACGACGGTGAAATCAGTGCAACGGATTCTCTTGATGAGTGAACATCGGCTCTGATAATAACCTCAACCAAGAAATCCAGCTCTGCGAAATCGTTCAATCTGCGACAGAATTAATACTATCTTCAAAGGCCACGAGACGCCCTCTTACGATCTGCGGCGGAACTAAGTCTACCTTCAGAGGCCACGAGACGCCCTCTTACGATCTGCGGCGGAACAAATTCTATCTTCAGAGGACACGAGACGCCCTCTTACGATACCACGCAGAGGCTTAGACAGCAGCACCATCACGTGTCAAGCTACCGTACTCCAACGCTATCATCTAGCTACGTCAGGATTTATCACCAGAGGGTCCATATCGCGACGAAGAGGAGAACTTCATTAACCTCGACAACCAACTTATTCAAAGTCGTGAGTCGAACGAGAAAAAAGGCACAATCCATAGAGCTTTCATTGCCTGTTGTCATCACTCTGGTGTTATCTATTGTTTGCTTACGATTCAATTATTTGTTTGCATTGATCCTGCATAATAAATCTTGTCCTGTACAACCTTTGAGTATTTATTTTGAAAAAGAGGAATCTTATTGCGAAGCAATCTCCGTATCGAGACTTGCGAAGCAATAACAATCTTCCCCGACACATATATAGAACTGACTATTTCTATATCTCGGTAGTTTTCGTTCTAAATTAATATTCACTTATAGTCTTCTATTATATTGTGACAATACAATCAGTTAAGTTGACGAGTATTTTAGAGACATGATTACTTACGACTCAATGTTAGTAAACAAATCATCATATGACTTAAAAATAAATAAAAAAGATTGCCATATCTATTTTCTCCGTTAAAGATAATCAAGGCAACGTAAAATATATATCATTAAAAATTCAACGAGACATTTTTCAGCTGTTTTTGTTTCAAAAAAATTTCCAAATTTTTTGCGAAGAACTGACACGAATAAATTAAATGGATGAAGTTATATCACTTCATGTAATTAACTTTTCATCCTATCACGAAGAAAATACAAGAGAAAGAAAAAACTATGAGTGAACTCTCGGTATCGCTGCCTGAAAACATACATTTGTTTATCAGCGATTGGTGTAACGTGCATGAATTAAAATCACATGTACTATTCTAAATAGAAAAGACATTCAGGGAAGTTAGATAATAATTATCTGAATAAAAATTATACGTAAAACGAAATAAGATTTGATTTTTCTAAATTTCACCGAGAAGGCAGTCTAATCAAGAGTTTTCCCTTTGTATCCCATTTATTTAGTTAGTTTTTCAACCAAACATTACAATCTCATTTGAACAATTAAAGTACAATCACAAATAATATAAATAGTGAAGTAAATTATATAAATTTACCGTACAATTAAATAATATTAGTACACACCAAATGAGAAGAAACGACAAAGAATAAATAAGTACTGCAGAATTCAAAAATTAGAATCGCATTGCTCACGTCACAATGAAACCTCAAGAAAGAGAAGACAAATACTCTTGAGACCGAGCTCATATCGCGGAGTGATACCTATCTGCTGCAGACGAATGAAGCAGAGGACCGAAGCTTGGTGTGATTACGGCTGCAGCTACGACTTGGTTTATGGTTCTCCTTCTCCGAGAGTCGATTTCAAGATCTCGTGTGCGACTGCCCTCCGCGCGCGTCTGCGAGATACGCAGAGTTACTGCATCCGAGCGCTTCCTGGATCTGTGAAGTTAGTCGCCATAACACAGTTCTATTCTGGAAACTCTGTAATTTTGTTAAATACGATTCGGAAACTTAGAAACTACAAAATTTCCATCTTCTTGCTCTACCGTCACTGAGATACATACTAATTTTATGTGCTAATTGTTAAAACACAGATAAACCGGACACACTTTCTACAGCATTGGACATAGATGAATAATTATAGCAGGAACACACTCTATAGTACTCTACTGGCATTAGAACTTTATACTTACAATAAATCAGAAAAAATAATAATAATATGCCCAATAAAAAACTGAATGTGATCATTTGATTTTTAAAATTCTTCATTGTCGAAGTTGTCCACTCTCCATTTCGTCGGTATAGTGCAAGAAATATAGTGTTAAATATGTAGTAGTTAAAATATATTCCTTTCATAAAATATGCTTAAAAACGTTTTTATTGAAAAGTTGGCCTTTAAGATGTATTTTATGGCAAAAAATGAAGAAAATGGCAAAAAAGTGAAAATTGAAAAATTTTCAAAGTCCTATAATGGACATTTCAAACAAAAAATACATTCATGTGTATGCTCATAAGAAAGTACATAAAAAATTGCAAATTAGAAAATCATTGTTTGCCCTACGATGATTTTGCATAAAATGGCGGCAATTTGATTTTTTTTTCGAAAAATGCTGATTGTGGCCGTAAAAATCCAAATTTTTTAAAATGAAATTTTAACTCTGTGTTTATGGCATCAATATACATGTTTACTCATATAGTCATGAAAATCCACTGATATTTTCCTTTTTTATTTTTTTATTTTTTCATTTTTAGTGAAAAGAAACGAAATTTCATACATTTTGGTCTTTTGAAGGAAGGATTCATTTTTAAAATATTTAAACCGGATTAGTTCAATAGTTTATTCATTCACGAGTGTTTTTCATTTTTTTTTTAGTTTGTCTTCAACCATTAGAAGAATCATAATGCATCAAAAATGCACATTTATGCAATTTTCTCGCAAATCTCCAATACGATTTTGCTAAAATTTTTGTCTTGAGTACATCTTAATATATATAATGAAAAAATAAAAAACCCTATTTACCGATAACTAAATGACAATTTCCCTCTACTAATAAATAACTTCATAACTTATTCCAAAATGACACTACACTTTTCTGCTGTCAATGACAACAACAACTGTTCTTTATAATAAGAATTCCTGCTCGGGTGTTCACTGCCAGCTAGTGGAGAAAAACGGAAATGTTTTTTTTTTCAACATCTGACTAGCGTTCCTTGAATTGTCTCCCAGGTTTACCAACTTGAACTAGAAAAAAGAATGGGTAAAAAGTAGTATTTCTGATAAGGTTGCAAATGGGGGTGCAGAGTGACATGAAAATAAGGGCTCAAATATAACTTCTAATTTTTAGATAATATAGGTATACTGAAGAATATATATTGCGTCCCTATCCGCATTTCACTCTACGCATAGCAAACTTACGTATTTCATTAGATATTTTTACCCGTAAAATTATAAAGAAGTAGTGATTTTTGGTTCCTTTGTGGTTTTGAAGGCGCTGATCGGGAATTTCGACTTTGTACTCTCGAGAAACTTACTACTTATACAAAAGAATTGAAAACTTTTCAAACAAGTACTCTCCTTTTTGGTTTATGATTTGATTTATTACATGAAAAGTAATAACTCTTTGTAAAAATGAATTGGACAAAATTTCCTGCTACACACATTCCTTTTTCTCTCACGAACGCCCGCCAGACGGTTTTGAATTTATATTCCAGCACGCTGGAAATTCTTATCTTTAAGTTGTGGAGAAATTCTAAAACTTTGCTCTTTCATGTTTTTCAAGACGGTGATTAAAATTTCTGGAATTATGAAATAATAAATAGAAAAACTACAAAATATTATATTTTTTCTAGTTGTTGCTGATTTCAATAAACGCTCAAATTTTAAATGAAATATCTCTTTACAGCAAGCCATTAGACAAAATTTCCTGTAATGTACTCCTCTACATGTTGTTTAGCTAGGGAAATTTTCCTATTAGTACGTGTTAAACTCCAGTATGTTTCTAAAACATTTTGGAAAATTTCTTAATCTTTGCTCCTGAATGTTTTTTTTTTTGCGTGCTGTTTACGAATTTTGACTTTTCTACTTGAAAAAATTCCGAAAAACATGAAAGAATAATGATAAACTCATTTTTTTCTTATAACATGTCCATTATGCACTTTTCTATGAAAATATTTCATTATTGTAAAAAACTTTTAAAAAGAAAATTTACTTCAACTCTTCCCACTTTTTTGTCAGACTAAAAGTGGATAACATTTTAGTGAAAATACTTCGTCTTTAGAAATCTATCCATTTACAAAATGGTTTGAATATAACGATTTCCAAAATTGACAAATTGTACAAATGTTTTAGAATTCTCGTAAATTAACAACCCTTCTCCGTTTTGCGGCGTTTTATTGTTGGCATATTGTTTGCTAATTGAAATAATTTGTTGAAGCATCATAGCATGTTTTCATATGAAAACCGAAATCCTAATTAGATATTGCGTGATTTATTACATTCTTGAAATACGACGAAAATTCGTAAATTACCCTACTTCTTTTCTTTTAAAACAGAACTTCGAAACATCCATTCGTATTGATCCCCTACATACATATCTGCTATATCTGGTCAGACTTTCAAGTTTCCCTATTATATGTTTTCCCCTGCATTGATGAGAATTTTAGTCAGACGGAACATAAATACTTTTACCCACTTAAAATAAATGATAGAAAATTCCAATAGGCCGTTTTTAGATATTTAATTTACGAACATTTAAGTACAAAAACCGATGATATATCAATTCATGAAATATGGCAAAAGTAAGTAGTGTACTTTAGCGAGAACGACAAAAATTAAAAATATTTTTTACACCTATGCACTCATTAAATACCATTGCAACATCAAGATGGCCAAAATACCGTTTTAAAATATACATACGCTTATACATACGTCTTTTTCACCCAAAAACTTAATGATATCGCATTTACTTCGTAATGCAGAGAAAAATGCGAAAATTTGCGGAGTCACATATACCTTTGTAGCAGAATGCTACATACCCACAGTGACAAGTGAACCCTACTCAAGTTCTATAAAAGCTGTCCCCCGAGAAAATACTAGAATGTTCCATAAATACAAAGTGAATAACAATCAGGGAAGATTCTAGAAAACATGTACAAGTGAACGCATAGGTACTACAATACGAATAGGAAATATTCCGAACAAATGAATAAATAAAGAAAATATTGACTAATCATAAAATCCAATATAAAGAGAGTAACCAAGACAACAGTAGTTGTTATCGAGGAAGAAGAGGCCATTCTGCGACTCTCTCTCGCCGAGTGCACCTCGCGTCGCTTCGCTCCGCTATCACGCGCATGAAATCTCAGAACCTGTCTCTTATNTCGCTCTTAGATAGAACTACTTATCTACAGGTGTGATCTCAGGGTTACATTTATTTAATATAACGCAACTTAGTGACTATTCAATTTTATTGCTGCTATCGATCCTACGCCTAGCTAGTAAACAAATTGTAATTGTGCAGTGACAGCCTAACGTAGACATCCGTTATCTCAGTGACATTTAAACTCTGTAAAATATCCGTAGACTCAGTGCATCAATCATCATCTGGAATAGCTAGCGATCTACATAGCAACCAGGTAGTTTTCATTAAGGAACAATAGTGTTAAGTGATGTCAACACGCTGTGAGTAGAAACTGACTAAGAAAATTCTCAGGAATTGTTTACAAATCTCTAGGCATTTGACAGTTCTCATTAACCAAAGACTACTGACTCTTCCGACTCTTCAAGTCATATTAGTGCTGTGATTCACACATGTTTGTTATAACATTCTTCCAGCAATATTTATATATTTCATTCTATTGACATGTTTCTAAATAAATCAAGTGCTCTAATTATGTTTTATGTATTTCTTCTCACTCATATGTTTTTGCATTGATCAAGTGATTCAATTATGTTTTATACATTTCTTTATATTTATATGTTTGTTTATTGACAGTGTTTCAACCATATTCTTGTGTTCATGTATATTTTAGATGGTTTATTTACAAACCATCTTTTAGTTATTGAATGATTGTGATTAACTCAATTTTAATACATTATAAATTAACATTCGATCAATAAATTGTTATGCTCTGATTCCTCTCGAAGTATGAGTTTACAACAGCAATAAACATGTCAATATAATTCATGCTCCTGAACTTGACTATTATTTGTTGTAGTTAACTAGTTAATTAACGCTTTTAACTTACGTTAATATTTATTTATTTTCTATTTTTATTTTGGAAGGGTAAAATTCAATAGTAGCGGACACATGCCATTTACCTTCAGCATTTTAGAAGCAGACATTTTCAATGTTTCAATATTCTTAAAACCCCGACAGAATACCCTACTCCCCCTTTCAAAACTGAACCAATCGAAATAATCTTTCATTCTTTTTATGTATTGCCAGTTAGTTATTTTCTGAAGATTTTGACCGGTAGATCTTCGCAATTATACCTTCCTAACGTGATGAAAAACGCTTCAAGATTTATTTTCATTATTAAAATATAAAAGAGGCAAGATAATTCCGAAAGATCGTAAGGTCGTGATGTAGACTAAGAAACAAGAGAAACAAGATAATCAAGACACTTGTAAACTTTAACGCTGAAATCAAAATTTGAAAATATTTACTGATATAATGTGGTTCATATAATCAACACAAATATTAAACATACTGTATGAAGAACACACTTTCGGAAAAAATATCCCTTATAATGGTCAAAGTGTTGAGTATTTCTTTATCTTGTTCACCGTGACCTACTTGATGTGAGGAACTTGAGGAAACACCAGTTTTAAAGGAAGAAATTTTTACCAGATCCTGGAGGTTAACGGTGAAACTAAGGAACGTACACCGCACACTGACTGTAATAAACAACAAAAGCAGAGTAAAAATCAAGGAAAATATTTTCGTACAAAGGATTGTACGACAAAAGTTGTTGGCGCAAGTTCAAAGACTCGTACGCTTTAATAGTAATTACGGTTAAATAGGTGGGGTGAGGGTTCATTCTAATGAAATGAACTAGAGGTTTTCTCACAAGTAATGACTGTGAGTTCAGAAAATCCATGGATTAACTTGCATTATTTCCATTCCTTTGACGCTTCCTTTCATATGAATTTAGAAATCCTTATGGACATAAAGTAATACAGAGAATATTTCTAGAATTTGTTTACCGGTAATTCATTAAAGTCTCCGAAGGATATATCTGGAGATAATTTAATGAAGTTATTACAGATAGAATAAACTGAAATGAGAATAAAATATATTTTTCATTAAAAACTAAAATCCATTTAATTAAATATAGAACAATTCGTATTGTTTCCATGAATACAAGACGTATGACCTATGTCTAATTTGTCTTAATTATATAGTTCTCTTAACAACAGATGATCCAAAAATACATGCAAATCACAAACTAACTGTAACTGTGATGGACAACTGAGTTGATTGCTAACCTTTGACCGCAAGGAGATTACCGGTTTTAGCAGCTTTTGTCTGGGTGCCACGGTATGCCGTCTCGAATGGGTGGACCTACGCTGGGCCATCTGCCGCAGTAGACCTACGGCAACGCCGCGCTTTCGGTGCATTGGTTATATGGTGCACTATGGGGTGCAGATAATACGAGAGCCCAATGCAAAAAACACCTGTAGCGGATGCTACATACGATATAGACAGTTTATTTCAAATCACTAAGTGAATTAGATAAGTGAAATAAATTCTCCCCAGCTAATTCCAGAATATCCAAAGCCAGTGACATGTGATTAACAATGTAGAATATTATGGAACTAAGGAATTACCAAAGTGAATAACTATACAGCTACATACTTTGGTTACAATGAAAACAATACTAAGCTTGATAAATTCCTAAATAACATAGTGAACAAATGAACAAATAAAGTGAAAGTGACCAATCCTAGAACTTGATAATGACAAAGTGCAATAACTGTAACCAAGGATACATTAATTGTTATTCAGGGACCGGACCCACTCTTCGTGGCGATCCTTCGTAGAGTGCACATCGAGTCGATTCACTCCGCACATGTCGTCATGTCAAATCAGTGTCAATCTCGCTACAGACCTCAGGTCTAAACCATGATTCTGTAATAATATCATACTGACAGTCTCTATTATCAATAATAATTAGAATATTAGAATCTATTAACTTTTCGTGCGGACTATCAAATATGAACATCATTGTTTTATAATTATGAACAAGAACGTGAACTATCATTCAAATGAAACTGTTAACATTGCACCATTTCTTTGTATTCAGTCATAAGTGAAAGCAATATTCACTTCAGTGTACAAAGCAAATTCAGTGAACTTGCAGCATCAATTATGCGTGTAAACTATTCAAACACCGAGCAGCTGTGACAAATAACTGCAACTGTAGAAATGTCATCAATTTGTGAGTAAGAAACTAATTCAGTATAATGTCAGGAAATGTTCAAGAAACTTATACAATTTGATGCAATTTGTAACCAAAGACATACTGACTATTTTACTCATTAATTATATGTAATTCATTATATTTCAATATTTCTCAATCTTAGCAATAAACAGTAGTGCCTTTTTGATATTGAACTAGTCTATTATTATTTCTCGTAGCGTAGTTAGATAATTTATATGCTATATTATTTGTTTATTTTGGAGGGGATCAACTGTAAACGAACACGCAGCATTTTTGTTATATAATTTATTAATAGGCACTTTAAATATTCCCAAATCTTAATTCCCCGACACACCCATAAGACATGCACTTGAAAATTTCAGTACAAGTAACAACGCCAAGGAGTTGTTCCGAACTACTCGTCCGGCAACGATAAAATTCTTACTAATGTTTTAAAATAAGGTGCCCGTTCGCGCTTTTCACCGTTTGTCGCAATAGGATTCGGTTCTTGAGAATAATATCTATATTCTCAAGTATCCTCATTTAATTTCGCACAAAAAAAGTACAAACCAATTTTGAGATAAGTGCAGTCGTTCTCGTGCTGCAAGCTCTCCAATCACGGGGTAGTTTTCGAAATCACAATTATCCAGTATTTTTTGCTATGCTTTTGGCATATTAAGATTTCGAAGGACCTATGTACTAGAATGTAGTGACATGTACAAAAAATTTGCTGCCTCAATATGTACTTTGGTTGAAAAACTCTTGTCTCATTGTCAGTGCGCAAGGAAGGTGGCCGAGTATCATGTACATTCGTCTATTCCCTGCGCGCGTAGTGTTGCATCTTCGTTTGGAAGTCCACGTACTGTTGAGGATCCAAGGTTATTCAAAAATGAGTTTTTTTGTCTTAACGAGTTCTAACTATTTAATTTCTAATTTATACTAATTCTACTAAATTTATGATAAAAAGTCAATTTACTGGAAAGGAATAGACGAAAGTGTAGCATTGTAATGTCAATAGAAAATTATTATTTAATTTATATTGTTTAGTCTGCTAGTTTATTGTAAATATTTCTGAATATACATCAGGGAAATTATTACATGAGTTTTTTTTCTTAAAAAATCTAATAAACGAGCGACCGCTCAAGGGTTAAAAAACCCATCGCCAATGCATATTTGACATACATCTGAGAGACAGTTACTTTGGCGAAATAGAGAGTTGCAAAATTTACTATTATACTAATAACAATGCCTAAGAGTGACCGGACGATATTAGGAAAACCTGACAAAACCACTTTCAAAGTATGTATCGGATGGTAAACATTATTGAATTAATTAGAAAAGAAAATAATTCCTGAAGTAACCGATTATTTCAATGAATTTTTTCTTTAATATCCCATTTAACATTACAATAAATAAGTTCTTGAATAATTCTGAATGAACGTTTGAAAAGGAGAAGAAAAAAATTATTATACCTTACATACATAAAACAAAATAAAATAATGATAATGTTAAATTATAATAAACTCCAAAATAAATCTGTCATTCGGAGGAAAAAATTCAACGTATTACTAACTAAATTTAATTATTCTTTTTTTAAACCTTTAGTTTCTATTTTTTCTGAATATTCAGAAAAATAAATTGGTCCAGGACGAAATTAAAAAGCATCCAAACAAAAATGAGAGTAAACCATGTTGCGTAATCATGATCCACCTACACACTTGACCACACCCGAGCATGAATGTGACCTATCCCCGATGACGTCATCCCAGTGACCACACTGGGCGCCACACCCGCATGTCAAGACGCGTGACACACGTCGGCAGAAAGGGGCGTGTTCTGGAGTTGGTTAATTCCCCTTGCAGTTTGCACGCTCAGGAAACGTTCGCCCCTACTGACCTCTGTGTTTCCCAAAATATACTTATATTTTCAGCTTTTTTTGGTTCCTAGGAGCCTATATCCATTCCGGTTTACTTTTTATTAATTCATCCGTACTACATATAGATGCGAAAACATGTCTGTCAGTTTGTTACCTGATCACGACAAAATCACTGAAAGTGATGAAATTTGGCAAGGAGATGTCCAGAATGATCATTGGCAAACTTTTATTTTTAAAATGTCTGAAAGAAAGATAGAAGATTGTTTTTTACGATAAAAGTAATGAAGTGGGGGGGGGGTATCATATATATTCACGCTACCGAAACGATTAGAGATAGTGGCAAAATTGATTGTCTCAAAGAGTTCTACAAACAAGTCTGTGACTGCATATGTCTATCTACATAGGTTGACCTAAATTATCGAAAAAAGATATGAATGATGGAAGTAGTAAATTCTTCAATTTAAAAGAGTAAGTTAAGAAGGAAAGAATCAAACATCATCAAATTCAATGCATTCTCTATTTTGTGCGTATAACAAAGATAAGAATCGTCTTTAAATCGTCAAATTTGGATGAATAGTAAAGATTTTAGAAGCGTCTTAAAGAAAAGATCAGGCGCGCTGCCGCTGTTGAGTTTGCCTCAAAACAAAAATTCGACCTGCGCTGCTCCTGGCGATTGAGTTCGTTCTCCCTGAAAGTCTAAGATGAATAGAGAGACTTTATCTTGTCATGTTATGTCAGAGTTGAGACTCCATTGGTGTTAGGAGGGGAGAGGAGTGTACATAATTTAATTAGAAAATTGCTTATATATATATATATATATATATATATATATATATATATATATATATATATATATATATATATATATATATATATATATATATATATATATATATNTGTAATAAAGTGCCCACAGCATTGTGTGCACTTATCTCCTGTGTGTGTCTCAGATCTCCCAGGGTTTTGGTCTGGGTAGAAATAATGTACAGTTGTGGAAAGCGGACGGGTGGTGTAGTGGTTAACTCCCCTGCGATCAAAGCAGGAGTGCTGGGTTCGACTCCCGGTTCGTCGCCATTTTCACCTGACCGAAAGTTATCATCTTTTTTTCTCTATTTCAAGGAAGCATGCGTTAGTGTTAATGTTGAAACTGTGTTCGTTTCCGAGAAGGTGTGTGGGACAAAGTGTACCAATTTTGTTTTGTTTCTCAGTCTGAAGATACTATGTCAGTGGTAATGCTATTTATATTAATTAATATAAATAATAAATATTTGTGAAAATATACCAAATTGACATATGAACTTAGACTTTATTCAACCGATGTTAACACCATTTATCTTTGCTTATCGTGTTACAACAGGTATTAGTGGAGTAAAACGTGTGTATAATGTTACGATTCATCACAATATATAGACGGATTTTTTTAAGGTTGCACTTTAATTTATACATCAAAGTGAAAGGAGAAACCTTCACAGAAACTTGGAAAAAATCATCAGTAGACCTACAGCATGTCTCCGACATTAGAAACAAAGCAAACGTAAAGCTTTAGCAAAGAGAATACTTCACCATCTTTTCACTAATTAGAGAGCAGAGAGCATAAGACTCTCACATGATGAAGCAAAGAGGAGTAAGGAGCAGGTGCAAATAGATGTTTGATACGAAGATATAACGAATGAAAGAAGTTTTGTGTGTTGAAGGGGAAAGGAGTTTTAAATTACGTTTCCCTGGAAAATGTTGACAATTCGAAAGAAAAGAAATGATGATTATAAAGAGGGGTAAAATGAGGAGTTTATGGGTGAAAAAAACTCGTCCTGCGGTTGAAAGAGTTTGAAAACTTTTTTTTTCTTTTGAAAGAAATGAAATTATATAAGATATTGGGATTTAATTTTACACCAGTACTTTACACTCCATTTTTACTTTAGTATATATCGTGAGTGCACACTTCATTTTACTTTAGTATATAACGTGATCAATTAAAAATATTATAAAATTGAATAATAAAAAATTATTTACTTAAAAATTCACAGTCCTTATTCAGAATATTATCAAGGATAATAAACGGTCATGATGTTCATTCCCATAGGATTTTATCGAAACTAAATTCCACTTTCAAGAACAAAACAGATTCAAAAAAAAGTAGTTTAATCAAAAAATACAAAACAAAAGTAGATACATAATTAACAAGGAAAATTTAATCTTTAAAACAAATAGAAATATGTAATCTAAAATTAAGAAAAAGAAAATTATTAGAGTTTAAATAAGTAGAGCATTTAATGAAAACATAGAATAATTTAACTCCATCGATCATAATAATAATTATAAATATATTCTCCGAAGGCTGCTTCGTGGTCTGGATCCAACAGATCTTGATACATGGTTATACAAATAGGTTATTCAGTAAAATAATAATTAAAGTGAGTATAAATAAAATTAAATAAAGGTATTTCTGGGTTATAGGAAGCTCTAATGATCAATTAAAAAAACTGTCAATGTTTTACGGCATTTGTATCAAAACACACGAGTAAAATGGTGATACTGTGCAAATGTAAACACGCTACTCGAAGAGTCAAAGCTCAGTTTTATGTTTCCTACAACTTGAATGGAATATACTCATACTGTCACTCAATCCATACTTCACGTTACTGGAGCGTTCGTTGTTTACAATTATTTTGATGTCTCAAGAGAAATTTCATATCAGAAAAATTCTTTAGAGATTTGTGAAGTAAGAAATTTACCCGTTGTATTAGTGTGCTTAAAAGTATAAGTATATTAAGTTAAGTCATTGCAATTGAAGCGAGAAAAATTCAAACCTTATTTACAATTACCCCGCGTAACCCTATTCAAATATATTTTAAAATAAATAATTTTTATTAATTAGCTATCGATTTCATGTCTAAGCATTTATCATTAATACAGAAAACGAATAAGTCTTATCAATAATTCACAATTTCTTACTATAATATTTATCTTATACCTGGTCGTTATTTTTTCCATTTATTATAAGTAATTATCTACTTATTGTCGGATAGCTTTCTTACTTCTTATGATTAATACAAAAAGAGAAAAGTAAAGAGAAAATTCGAGAATCCTTCTATGAAAAATTAATGTAATAAAAAAAAGATACGCAGTTGAGATCATCAAAAAACAATTATTATGAAAGAAGCAAATTTTTCATTCATTTCCATTTGCGGCATACTCATCATTTTCCATTCATTCAGCTCAATTCAATTTCTCCGCTAAACTGAGAAATTTCCCTCAGAATGATATTGAAAAACGACATGCCAATTCCATCCTTTTGTGTTCGCAGCATTATTAAATTCTCGTTATTTCTTATAGGCATCGTAATATGTATGATACAAAAACATAAATACATTGAACAGTTTCGACAAATGCAGTACCTTATTTTGAATATTTTTGACTAAGAACTTTTTACATCCAGAGATCTTTAGTATCAAGTTTTTACTTACAATTGAACTTGAATACATTAATTCAGCATAAGAAACAGAAGATACTCAATGATATAACTTAACTTATTTATCTTATTATATTTTTCAATTTTGCGTGATCTTATTCATGTATTGTCTTCCGTGTTAACGCAACTCGTGCTTCTGTGTCCCGCCATTAGAGGGCACTAACGAACACAGATTTCCCCCCAGGTGACTTATATCTAGTAAGTACATGTTTGGCAAACACGGGGTCCCGAGCTGAGACTGGCATTACTCCCACTTACTTGTGCAAGTTTCCTTCCTTTCTCTTTTCAGACCTTCCTTGCTCACCACTTATTCTTTTCGATCCCGACGCTATTAGGGATAGGGTATCTTTCATTTTCTCATTTTTGTCCCCCCCCCCTAATTTTTTCTCCTACCCCTCATTCTTTGTCCTCAATGTTTTGAGATTTGTTTTGGTATATTGTAATTCAGGAGGGTTTTTAGTGGGTATGGTTGAGTCATTCGGCGAGTCCCACACGCGGGGAGAGACATGTTGGCTCTCCTTAGTGCGTAACTGCATTTGCCCTACCTGTACAGTTTTTTAGGGTTCTTATGACCTTCGATGTCGACGAGCGGTAAAGCCACACGCACACCCAACAACAACAAAAACACACACACACACAGGTTTGCTATTGGTCAACCCCGAAACGTTTCTATCGACACTACAAATTGTAAGTATCCATTACGGAACTTGTTCGAAATGCACCTGAAAAATGTTCGAAAAAAAGTACTTGACGAAAGGACAGTTGTCGAAACTCACGAAAATTTAATAATCATTAAATAAAACGACTTCAACATTGTCAATACATTTAACTAAGAACAACAGTTTAGTTCATTCTAGTAGTGATTAATTGACCCTTCAAATTGAAGTTTTTGTTTTTAACATTTTTATTGTAGATGATATTAGAAAATTGTTATGTATTATAATATATATTTTGTTCGTGCTTTCTTCTACTATCATGTATCACTATTGTGATTTTATGTACCACCTTCTAAGTAGATGAAGTTTTAATTTTCATTTACAACATTTCGACCACAGATGGTATTTAGACCTTCAGGTGAGTTTCTTCCGAGCAGTGGAAGCGATAAATTACACCGCCCTCAGTGCGAAGTCGTGAAACTTTCTTAGTTTTCTATAAGTGGTTCAGTTAGTCAATCCACAAGTGATGTACAAATAGTAAATGCTCTACAGTGAGATCATTGACTAGAAGAACCTTAAAGTGTTCCACTTTTATTTCTATTGTGGGGGAATCGAAGTATTGAATAGCAACTGTCAGTGAAAGTGGTGTGAAACAGACAGCTGTCCCGAACCGGGGGCGGTTGATGCAGCCCTTCATAATTGTGAGTGATAATAGTCCTACTGTAGATGAAAATCGTCTTCAACATGCAAATTCGAGCCAAACCCCGGACCAGTGTAATGCAGGCCAAGTAATACGCAAGGTCATGGACGTCTTGTACAAGCAAGGAGAAAACATTATCGTCACCGCAAACTTTTAACTGGTATGACTCGCCAGTAGGCTCTGCAGTGGAGAGAGGTTCAAAGAAAAGAAGACAATATATTTTGACGGTTTTTGCCGATATACTGACATTATTATTTTTTATAAACTAAACTAAAAGTGAGAAAAACAATCTTATTCAGTGAGTCATAACTGTTGTCTTTGTGGCAACATTTCAGAATTTCAAGCTTCCACAATCAAAATGAAATGAGTTACTCATTTTCTTTATAAGCATTGCTAAAAACGCCAAGACATATTATCAATGAATAAAATTTATATTGCCACCTCAAGAAAAATTCTGTTATCGTATTATCCATGAATTCAAACTTTTAAAATCATTTACAAACCACCAGCAAGATAAATAAATGTTTTCAATAGACGTCAAGCTGTGCATTACAGTAGCACGCGTTTTTGCCATACATATTTAGTCCACTGACTGGATTCCACAGCTGAGGAAATTATAGCAGTCAGTGGACTGAATGCGATCTTACTCGAAAATATTGGCGTTGTATCTAACGAAATATGCCCGTTCGTATGCAGATCGTATGCATAAAGTAAAGAAGAAAATTAGAGACGAAAATACAAAACAGACGCCTGTAAATGATAATGAAATATATTATAATAATATATAATTTAAAACCAATGATAAACTAGCTACTTGTTTGGCTGAACATTTTGATTTCTTCCAAGATAATTTCTCTGCACAACAACTGTGTTGAATGTACCCAAGTCAAGTAATTCATAATTTATTTACATTGACGGGGAAGCCTGTTACGGAAACTCAGACATAGAATTCAACACGGATGTAGATACGATTATAAAGTATCTAAAAAACAAACACATCAATTTGTAAGGAAATTCTTCCCTAATTCATTAGAAATACATTTTAGTTGTGGGAGCCTTGTTGGAATGGCACACTAGTTTACGTTTGATTCACACACTAGTTAAATAGTCGAATACTATTTCAGAAGGATAGCTTTATGCCAAGGTCAGCTATGAGGGCATGTGCGTGAGAAGTCCGTTGTTTTACTGATCGGTCTCTTTACTATCCGAAACGAGGTTAAAAATAATCTAAAAAGATTAAAATCAAAGAAAACTAAGAAAAATAAATAAAAGTGGCAGAAGCCGCTTGGTTTGCGATTGTTTTGTGTTGTCTTACACTCATTCTGAATGTGTAATAGACTCCTATCTGTGTTTCACCGATTCTTCAACATCAACACCATCCAATGAAATATGCAGGATGAAGCTGAAAAATCTGTAACAAGAGGTATGAAGAAAATAAAAAAGTATGAGCTTATGTTGACAGTGCATTATATCTATATCCATATTTCACGTATAATGATACGACAAAATCTCACACTATACCAAAAAAACCTAGTGAATTACAAAGCTAAAGAAAATTCTCTTGGAGTTGAAGGTCTACAACTACATTTATTCCCTGTATTCAAGAATTATGGAAAAGTAAATAAATTATTTGATATACCAAGAAGATAATATACGAGTACATGTCAAATGATGTTTCTCAAATAACATAATGTTATCTTCATTGTATAATTTAAGCAATAAAATAAATTTCCCGATTCTCACGTCAATAAAACGGAATGACCTCGTGCAAATTTCGAAAGTTCCCTCGTATGCGCGAATATGCTCCTCGCATCGCTCTCGTAAAGATGGCGCACTTTCATTTAAAGCGACGCGTTCGTGCGTACAGAACGTCGCGTGCTTCTATGAATTTCTCCTTTCCTTCTACACTTTACACGATGCGTGAGAACCTTGGGGCCATCCCTTCATACGAAATAGCTTCTTCCCTCCTTGATCTCGATTCTTCTCTCTCTCTCTTTACCACTTCTTCATTTTTCAATTTCCTTCTTCACACAACCACGCTCTGCCACCATTTTCCCAATCTTGCCCACATTTTCTTTTTCTCAGTCTTTCTCACTTTTTCTCATGAACACGCGGTGTTACAAAAAACGCATCCTCCTTATCCCTTAGCTCTTGAATGGTCGCATTCTCATTTGTAGTTGATGACGGAACCACGTTCAAATTTTGTAGTTGTAGCACACGCAGTGTGTTATAGAAATAATTATCATGATTCACGAGTTCATCCATTATTTTATTATAGATAACACAAATTTGATAGGTATGCTTGTTTGCGAGGTATTTCGGAAATAAATTTGTAACCATATAAAAATTGGTTGCATCAAGATGAATCAGTGATTGCAGATAATACGTAAGTCGCACCATTGTAAATAAGAGGAGATATAAAATCTTGAAATAAATTGACTGACAAAAGTAATTGCCTGAATCAGCTCCTACAGTTAAGTCTGTGAATTCATCAGAAAGAAATAGCAGAGAAAAGAACTATTACATACAGGAACTTACAATTTTAACGGAATGGTGTTCTAGGATAAATTAACTAAAATGATTTTTCGAAATTCTGATTTTAAAAGTATGAATCAGGGTTAAATCTTACACTTTCCGTTTTCGATATTTCCCACGCAGTGGTTATAATCTCATTAGGGTTAGTAAATATTGCTAATTAAGTTATCTAAAAATGGTGTGTTTTAGTAAGTAGTTTATAGTAAAAAAAATTTTGTTACTTCATTTTATTGCATTAATCCATGTATTTCCTGCACTGATGTATGTTGATCGAAATTTGATTTAAAATTTCCTATATATCAAAGGCCATTTTATCTTGTAAATAATCAGTACAGTACACAGTGCTAGAAAAATCAGATAAATGTGTAACCTTATCGCCGAGAGTTAAAACTCATTTTTTATCATTCGGGAAATTGGTGCAAAGAGTAACACATTTTTTATTTCATTCCATGGCGTTCAAAGCGCTAACGAGGAATATTCGAATCAGTTATGGGAAGGGTAACACAAATCTATCGTCTTAAATTATTATGACAAAAATGTGTACTAACACTTAATCGATAAGCATACGTAGGGTTTCTTTCAAGAAACGGAAAGTACTACGTGTTTTTAATTACATATAAATTTATCCTTCGTTTGAGTGCACAGAATGTTTCAAAACTATTTGAATTGCACTAGTTTAAAATTTGTGGAAGAAGAATTGATAAAAATGGAAGATTGTAGTTTATGTTAAAACAGAGCCACACATCAAAATGCTTTTACAATGGTACCTGCATTGCATTGATAACACAATACAGTGGAAGGTACTTGTTATTTCTTTCACTCATTTGCATCCATCGCGGCACATTGAACTAGCCTCATGTGACATGTACTTCGCATGTTCAAATGATCCAGTGTTTTGTTTCAATATTTGTCACGAATGCCGACCGACCGCTGAAGCCAAACATCGGGTTTTGCACGCGACGCGTTATACAAAACATTACCAGAAACATATTTCCACTTATATGCACGCTCTGCCGTAATGATTTGGGAGGTTCAAAAATGCATGCATATTGTCATATAGTATTTTTCAAATTCATGCGTGTATTAATACAAATGGCATCTACTGAATATTCATGTTGTGTCGTTTAAATATCAATTGAAATCTGATCAGTTGATGTTGCGATCTCTTTGTATCTAACAATTATGTACTTTTGTTATAGCTCAGAAGAATGTAGAGATTCCAAATCAATATTTGGCGGTGTGAAATAATGCTTTGTTTTAGTCAATACTGGCAACCCGCCGCGGGCATATACAGCGTATCCCTTTCCTTTTTATTTACTGTTTATCTCTCCTCTATGATTCAGTGTAGACAAATATCGTACGTTTAAAATAATTTTATAGATATTTGAAAGTATTTATTTATCCAATACATTTTAGAGGTGGTGGCTTGAGTTTATAAAAAAGATTAAGGTTTAAGGAGACTTGAAGAAAAGAGGTATAAGGGTTATTTTTGTTTATCGAACTCTTATGCACACATTAATCATTAATGTTCCCGTTATTTTGAATGTGGACTCTACAAACAAATGATCAGGTATCAAAATTCTGCTTTAAGAGGAAAGAACAAAGATGGAAGGGGGGGGGTAGTATTTTGGTAATCTTATGTATACAGTGATCTTACTTTCGTTTTAAGGGTCAAGTGTGCAAACTTTCGAAAACCATGGAAGAAAATTTTATATTTATGTAAAAGAGAAAGACATGGATTCTCTTTTTATTTTGAAGTCGCCAATTTTTCTTAAATAGGGTTGTCGAACAACGTTGTGACATAGTTTTTTGAAGAGTTTTTTGTCACTTCTTATGTTGTAAAATTTTCATTATTTGTTAAGGGATAAAGAAAATAAAGGAAGCCAAAATTAGGAATAATTTTCGTTCTTGAAAATCGAAAAATATCTGACCTAGCAAAATGAAACAGGATTGTGTAGAATTCAGTCTGTTAACGTACATAAGGTACAACATTAAAGCATATTGTTTGTATTTTGAATATATTTTTACATTTTAAAATAATTTTGGCACATTTGATAAATGTTTGTGTTGAAAATGTTTTCAATTAATAAAAAGTTTCAAAAAAGATTAAATCGTCGTGAAGGAAATTGTTTGTGAACTTGATTATATATCCCTTGGGTCACCCTTAGATTGTCAAGCGTTGAACATTTCAATTAAACTGAAGCAAGAATATCACTCTTCTAGATGCCAAAGAGAGTTAAGTTCACTTATACCGGCTCAATAATGTCGACGCAAAAAGCTGAGACTACAAAATCACCCTTGCTAGAAGACCACACCCCACCCTATGCCCTATTTCCACGTCTTTTGAGCGGTGAGTGATATGTTGGGAAGATGTGTAAAATGGTGTGTGCTCGTCCAAGGTTCTCGCCAATGGGAATGGTTTTTGAGTATTCCATAAAATGATGGTAGCAGGAATGGACTAGGTGTAATGATAGTTGCCTATTTTGGAGGACCATAGTTGCCATTTTTGTGGTTTAATAAATGTTCATGAAAACGAATGATAACTTAATGCCGTTTTAGATATGAAGAATGTCACCGCGCTTGTGAGTAAGTAATTTGTATGACATGATTGACATTAGCCGCTCAGCAGTCACATTGCAACGACATTTTCAATCCACCATGGTTTCGTCAAGAGTGAATCTGGGTTAGGCACATGTAGAAACAGGGGGCTTCGGCTTTGGCGCATAAATGATGCCAGTTTCAACACACTAGACGTTTGATTTTAATATAGTTTATGAATGTAATTATTATGTATTGTTAAAAACTTTCATAAAATATGAACATGGATATACGGAATCTTACACGATTATTGATAATTAAAACAATTTTGATCTATTAAAGTTATTGCGCGTCTTTCCGAAAAAGAAAGCACTTAGTGAGTTCCCTGCATGTACATTCTTAAAATATGAGTATTCGAGTATATTCGTGGTATTAAATTTGAGTGTCAAGCTCCAGCGAGCAATCCCATGAAAGAAACCTGTTTAAAGATGCCAATACTTTTAAGAAATTTGGTTACTCCCACTTCTATACTGAAAGATTCTTGAAAAAAGCATTTAATTTAGAGTCATTACATTTAAGCAACATATGTGGTTAAAAAATTAGATCCCACCGTATAACCCCCTCCATTGTGGGATGTCCACCGCCACCTATCCTGTTATGTCCTTGAGTGTCCACGAGTAAATATTCTAGGTGAATAAGATGGGAAATTGTTTGGTGTATTTACGCACCAATATTAAAGTTGATGTGCCTTAATTCATCTTTAAGTTGAAACCTTTACACCTACTAAACGGGTAAGAGTAGCAATACAACAGTTGGTCAAATGTGGGAGGTAGTAGAGTTCTGAACTTTTTACTGCCTGCGAGTAGCAATGCCACGCTCACCCATACAGTAGGTGTAAAGGGTTCAACTAAGAGATGAGTTGAGCACGATCGGGATTTGATGGCGTTCTAAGTATACTTACAATATTGCATTTTTTCAATAGGAACGTAAATATTTTTCAAATTTTCTTTCCGGCATAATTTTACATGTAATACATCAGTGCTGAAACAATCAATTTTCAATAGATTTTACCATTTCGCGACACATACAAAAATTATTTCAGTGATATATTAGTTATATAATTGGAACATTTTAATACTTAATTTATAGAGAAAATGAGATTATAGTTTACAAAACTGAGAGTGTATTTGTCCTTTTACAGTCATTTGCATTTATTTTTTGTGAATCTATTTGGTACACGAAGTCAGATTATTTAAAAATATTAACAATTTTACGAAAACGTTTCGAGATCAGGTTTGTGCAAATCTCCCAAGAAAGATGTACTTCTTAATATAGTAAACATAAAAAAGGTACAAGAAATGTATTTTTCTGAAAGGATATATCGGGTAAAGTGGGGACAGACGCCGCACATGGACAGATGTTGTAGAGATCGTTTTAGTTGAACTAGCGCTTCTTTCACCGATCGAACTAATTCACTGTGTGCTTCTG
Source organism: Laupala kohalensis (assembly GCA_002313205.1). Lineage (NCBI taxonomy): Eukaryota > Metazoa > Arthropoda > Insecta > Orthoptera > Trigonidiidae > Laupala > Laupala kohalensis. The sequence continues at coordinate 249,345 of NNCF01131975.1, forward strand.
TACCTTTACCTATTGTCACTGTTTAACAAATAGTTATATCTTGTTAATTTCGATATTTATTCTTCATACCTTCTCAGTCAGTTACATGGTTAAAATTACAGCAGCATAGATTTTCGTTGGTTTGGTAGAATAACAAATTGAGATTTTGTTCGAAAAGCAGTTGTAACTTGAGATTGGATTCTTCTATACCGTATCCTATGCTTTGTGGTATGTACGTCCCGAGATTTGAAAAAAAAAACACAATTTTTATGTGACTAGTTATTTTTGTTTTAAAATGAGTATCAACATTCCTCTGCCTTAGGGTCCTTGATCGGAATTGATGGGATGGTCCCTAGCTTTCTTCCGGAGAGTAAATTAGTTGATTGTCCTCCACGTGGTCATACGCAGTTTGTACTGTTTTCTGATATTAAATTTATTATTATTATTATTATAAATGGGTTTTGTAATACCTTTTCGCAGATATAATTTTTAACGCTATATTCACGTAAATATTTATATGATGTTTTCAGCCACTGAAAAGAAAGCGATTAAGGTTTACCCTCCCCCGAAAAAAGAACAAACAAAACGAAATTCTAGCCACGCCAATGCTTCTATCCTGTGTCGATCACGTAGCCCAAAATAGCGGTGCGGCACCCATACGGTATCTGACCCTGTTCGCAAAGTATTTTAAAAAAGGGTTGTTCGGAAAAGAATGCCTACGTATAAACAAGATTTTTAACAGTTAAAAATTAAATTTCATTCCTAAGATTTTTCACAAATGAATAGTGCTTAAATAAATAATTAAATTAATTTATTGTAAAAAAAGCAGTACAAACTGCGTATGACCACGTGGAGGACAATAAACTAATTTATTCTCCGGAAGAAAGCTAGGGACCATCCCTTCAATTCTGATCAACGGCCCTAAGTCTCAGGTGGATTGAAAATTTCAGCGAACTCCTAGGTAAGATAAAATGTACAATTAAGTTTCTTATTTTGTACACTTTTAAAAATCACAAAAATAGAAAATAAAACTAGTGACATCTGACACCACTTTACCCTTCTCAGTAACGTATAAAGAACGTTTTTTGCCAAAATTAAAAATCTTCAAAATACACTTTCCCCATTTTCGATAGAAAGAAACTTTCACTATTCCAGAGCGTGCGCTTCAAAGGTTCAACACGACAGATATGGAAATATATATACAAAGTGGGTTTTGTTTAAATATAAGTAAAATATAACGTATCAAATTAATCAATAAAAATGTTTACTTCCGACAAGAACAAAACTAGTATTAAATATTCTATAGAAATGTAGTAACAACGATTCACAAATTCCTGTCGATGTTCTTCTTTTCCTTGAGTCAATTAGAATACATTACCAAATTCATACACTGCGGTTTAAAATTATTAAAATCCTTCATTACATGTGACTTAAATAACCTCAAATTAAATTAATAAAATGTACTTTAACTCCTTTGCTCACATATGATTACTTATTAATTTTAAAATCCACTTTTATTTTTAAGGGTTCCAAAACTGATATTTCCGTCGAAATCTCGCTTTCGATCTTTTTCAGGATTAAAATACAATGATTATATATACTACGCATATAAGAAAGTAAAATATATTCTAAAATATTTTTTTTCTTTTCTACCATGTTTACCCTTTGGACGTTTTACCTCTATTTAGCTTGTTTGACTCATTTTGGACAATTGACTCTCTGAATCGTCTTTATTTCGCACGTTAACAGTATTTAGCTTATTTGACCGTCTTGGGTAGCTTCTCTTGTGTCATTTTATTTGCTCGTCCAGCTTTGTCTCAGTCACAAATGCAAAAGTTCTAAAAATACATTTTCTTGGACATTTGATCATAATTAACCATTTGCAGAGAAATCAAATTATAGATATTCACCACATTTTTAGCAATTGATATGTTGATAAATCGCCGTTGGTACAAAAAAGAAATTCACTATGATGTGAACGCATTTTTACACTTCCTCAACATATTTACACATCGTGCTAAATAAGTTTCACGTCCAAAAATGTAATATTATCTCTTATCTATGCATGATAGTTCAAAGTGGCCAGTGAGCTTGGAAAGATTTCTCTCGGAGCATTCATAGAGACTGGTAGCTATGTTACGTCATGGGTGAGCGTACGCGTGCAAAAGGAACACCATCTACTTCATGTTTGTACTCATTTAATGCCCTACAAAATTAGCAAAAGAAAGTCCGGATGGCACTTAAGGAGTGGTTATGGTCACCAGATGCTCAGATATAGATATTCACCTAATATGGCTAAAGTTATTTGAGAAATGGACACATACACTAAAAAACTCACTGAGAGGGACACAGTAATCATCACAGGTGGGAAGAACGATATTAACTTGGGTGGTCATTTCAACGCGTCTGAACATCTTCAGAAACTGAAAATGGCCTCCCTGCACACGAACATAGTGCTCTCTAGCCTGCCTCCACGCTTCAACGTTCCACAAATAAACCACGAAATTAACCTCGCAAACATCTCCCTAAAACATCACCTGGCAGACACAAAAGTCACATTTTTTGATTTGCAACCACACCTGACTGCCAAGAACTTTACCCACCACGGTTTACACCTGAGACCGTCTGGGAAACAGCACTTCAGTTATCTCCTAGCTTCACATCTGACCTCACATCATCCACCTGTCCCACTATCCACTCCTACACCTCCTTCTGCTCCAACCTCATCACCATTTCCTCTTCCTATCCTAACACCCATTTCTTCTCTTTTCCCCGTTCTTTCACCTACTGCTTCCTCATCTTGCACGTAAACATCTATTCCTCCTGCCGCCCCCATACACAGTTACAACTTGCGCTCAGGAGTACGATGTGGTACTCGAAGATGACAATCGCGTTCAG
>NNCF01131977.1:0-10403 GCA_002313205.1 Laupala kohalensis
TCTGCTCATGTCTATATCTTCCTACGTCAACTCAGTTTTGATTAAGAATAGTCCACAGTATTTTCGGGAGATCGATACCAGGCACCTTTTGGGTTGGATCTTCCACTACGCAGTAGTTCCTACGCCAAAATCTTACCCGGTGGTCGTGTATAAGGAAAAACAATACAAAAAATACAAATCAAAGAGCACTAAAAAAATTGAAAAGTAAATAATTAAACTATATGATTCAACTAATATTAAAGTATTAAATACAGAAACATTTTACCCTGAAATATCTAAATATTTAATAAAAAAACATATAGAACATTTTATTTCACTTATGACCCAAACAATTGATTTTCCCCTATCGTGCACTTCACTTCACATTTCTCTTCCCACCCTTTCTCAATCACTTATTTTCCTCGTATCACTTCACTTCACTACCCACAATCACTTCACTACACTACCCATCTACACTAACGTACCCATTCTTCCAGAAGCTGGCTAATCCTTTTAATTTGTCTGCTCCCCTTCTCTTAAAACATTTTTGAGTTTAAGAGAGGTTGCTGAGTCCGATTGCGCTCCCACGACATCCGCAAGCAAATTGTTTCAGTCCCTGATTGATCTATTGATATACGAGTATTTTCCTACGTCTGTTTATTTTTGTTTCCTTTCTCTAATTTTGAATAAGTGATCTTTTCTACCCAATCTACTGGTCGGTTTTTCTAAACGCTCTTCGACATCCTGCAACGCTGGTTCGTTTTCAAGTGTACTGAACAGACATCCAAGTCGCGCTCTTCTTTTTCGAATTTCGGGAGGTAATTATTCGCATGTTCATGAATTTAATAGCTTTTTTCTGATTTTTTTCTAATTCTTGATATTTTCTATAAAGGTCCCATCTTCCGATGCACATTCCAGTAGATGCCTAACAAGGGTTGTGTATGCTAATTCTTTTGTTGTCGGATTACTGTTTTTACTTTAAATTGGTTTAATGAAATTTAGAGACTTCCAATCTTTTTGTGTAACACTGTAACTAGACGAAACCACTCTAAGTTAGTCTCATTAATGATACCAAAATATCTGCCTGAATTTACTTCCGGTATTGGATATGATCTGATTTCATAGGACCAATTTTGCCTTAAGCGGGTACGAGTGAAACATATAGCTTTACTCTTCTCTGAATTTATTTTCTTTTGATTTATAGTTACCCATTTGTGGATTTCATCAAGGCCTCGTTGCAATGTTATCTTGTCTTGTAGGTAGTTTATTGTTCGCTAAATTATACAGTCATCCGCGCATAATCTAATATTTGAACTTATTTTGTCAAGCAGATCGTTGATAAATGATGTGAATATTAGAGGTCAGAGAACGCGGCTTGTGACGTCTACTTCTTCAGACATAATTCCTCCCGAATCCCTAATCCTTTGCTTCCGATTATGTAGAAATTCAGGGATCCACTCTACCATCCTTGTGTCTATGCCAGTATTTGATATTTTCTGAACTAATAAATTATGAGGTACTACATCAAACGCTTTTGAAAAACCTATGTCGACTGCATCTATGCTCTGTTCCTTGTCTAACGCGTCTGCAATGTCCTGATATAACGATATAATTTACCTTTCGCAGGAGTACCCCGGTCGGAACCCACGTTCTTTGTCATGTATTAGCGCCGTTGTATTCCACTCTTCTCTTCAATAATTTACTTTTAAGTATTCCATTATCTTACATTTGACCAATGTTAACCTCACTGGTCTGTGATGTCTTACTACCTGTTAATCATGTTACGTTGAATGAAAACGGGAGACGGGACCGGTGTTTGAACCCGAGACCTTGAGCTCAGCGCGCTCATGCGCTTACCGAAAGCGCCATCGCGTTCGCCTAACAGACCTGTCTACCATCCTCATTCAACTTGTGAGACCAAAATACTTCTGAGGTGGTCTCGTAGAGGCTAAACGTATTATATGAGGCGACTCTATGAGGGAGTACTTTATTTGGGGAGTATTTTTCCATTTCTGGTTCACAAACATAAAAATCTACGAGAATCAATGCAATCTAAGAGATTTTTATGTTTTACTACTTGATTTGTGAATCGAAACTATAATCGCGTTCTTCCAGTCCTGTGGTATTTGCGTATTATTAAGTAAGATTTCGAAAATGCGAGTTAGATATGACACTACCTCTTTTCCTCCCAACTTTAAAATATATGTGGTAACCCTGTCTGACCCATATTAAAAATGCAAATTATTTCGGCAAACAAACAAAATATTGAATTTTTCTCTCATTAACTCGATGTCGGTAAGTGCCAAATAATTTATTAGTAAAAGGTTGAATCCGTAGGATTAATAAGTTTATATTAAATGAAAAGAAACATTTACCAGTATGGCAATAGTCAATAAATACAATTTGTTAAAAGATCTTTTTTATTTGCGTCTTGTTCATTTAAATTTTGTAATTAATTAATAAGAATGAATGGCCTCAACTAGAAACGTATGATATTAAAAATTGGTATAACTAAACTGTTTTATAATTATTTGACATGAATAAATATTAGAATTAACGTTATTTGAATTTATGATATGCGGGACTATTTATTACACTAAGCTCTCTTTTTATTGATGAAGTCAAACTTTACCAGAAACTCCACTGGTGGCAATGCTTCCGCATTTGCACCGGAGAATTATTTAATAGAGGAAATGTTAACTAGGAGGAAGGGATGGGGGAAAAATGGCCGCTACTGGTACTGATCACATAGACCAGTTCTTCGGTTCCTTCCAGTGTACTGACGCGTGTCAAGAAATGGACATCTTTTATCGATAGTTACGTACCCATTGTGGTCAAAATCTGCGAAGTTACAAAATAATTTTCATTTTTTTGTCAATATTCATATTCCATAGAAAAATTTAAAATCTTTTCGAGTTTTCCATAATGAAGACAGAGGGAGTTGTATTCTATTAGTTGATTCAAATGTATGTTACGCCATGGATATTGAGTCTAAATTCCTCTGATTATTTTTATTGAAAGTTATTCTACACTTCTTATCTTTAATGGTAATTTAATTTTCTTTTTACCATAATAACCTGAAACTATTAAAACTCATTCTCTGTTTGCGAGAGTAGTGGCATATTATCCAGAGCTGATTTGTCATTTCTCTTCATGATTCTCATTAGTCGGACTCCCTCTTGATCATTTAACTCAGTTATAAAACATGTCATTTACATCTTCCCTTCTTACACTTACACTGGTCATTGCGTACTATCTTCTTCCGAAAGAGATATCTGCGATAATCACCATGTCCTGCTGTCGCGTTGGTCCATAGCAATACAACAATAATATACAATGTCGCGTTGGTCGTTGCTATGTATATATTTAGCGTTGTCTTTGTCCCAACGACGGAAGAGGATAGACCCCAGAGGAAATAATTAGAATACTCGCTTGGCAATAGTTAGAGTAATTCTCTATTCAGGTTTTTGGCATTTGGTTAATAAAACATTGACACATATAAACTATAACAAAGGTTTAATAATTGAATTTGCACGTAAGCTCGAAGAGAGCTTATAATTAAAAAGTTATAATGATGCTCCCATAAGAGAGTGATTATATGGGTATGTTGAATGCCCTTATCGGAACGAGAGATCAACATACTGCATTAACATGTTCTAAAGACTCGTAAGGACGTCAGGGTCCATTTAGAATGTTCCATATGCTTCCAATTATCGTCAATACAGACTGTCATCAGAACTGTTGTCGGCTGCGCGTGAAGCCGCGCAGGACGCTCTTGCGTCCCGTCGCCGACACATCCAGTCTCGGGCACGTCACATCGTCTCCAGCGAGTTCCCCATAGAAGAGATGATGATCAAGAAGAAGAAGAGAAGGCCCTCGAATGGGCGGTCACCAGTTTAAGTAACAGTGAGGGGTGTGCGGGGGGATTGGTTTGTAACATCCCGAAAGCGCCACGTACCCTGAAAACTGCCCTGGTAGGGGTGGGGGTCCACGTGTATATTTGAATGTATTAAGGAGCTCTTCATGGTAGGAGAAGTCATTGGGAAGAGAGTCGTTGCACACGACTCTACGAAAATTGGTGGAGATGGTAGGGCGTTGTCTTATGCATTTAAATGCAATTAGGAAGAAGGAGGGAGGAATGTCACATGGAGGGGGGTGACAGAGTGCAGTGGCGTGGCGAGTCATACGATCGTGTGTCATCTCAGGCTTGACCGCAGAGAAAAATAGGTTCTCTGGGAACCTCACCACAAAGACGGGACAAACAGGAAAAGTTCTTATCTCTCGCGGCTGACGCCATGGCGATCCGTCTGGCGAGTCACGATTAAAATGACACTAACTATTTATACTATTGATTTTAAGATCCGCCCCGCAAATATATTATAAAATTTTTGCGTAATGTCAGCTTCGAGTAATATTATAAACCTTTGCGTAATGTCAGCCCCGAGACACTACCATCATTTCAAAAAATGCTTAATTTGATTTAAACATTTTTTTCTCGTCTGTAACATAATGGTTACATTGGTGGCAAAAATTTGTGGAGGTCACGACTGTCAGTTGTCTTTTCTCATTTATTCCGAATTTTCTTCACCAGACCTCATATTGTTTCGTAATCTCTTAACTATCAATATTTATCCCCTATATCCTTCCGAGATTTATAGCACCATGAAAGCTTCCAGATTAATAGATATACTGCTATATTCCTGATATAACCTCCAAGGCTTGTACTGACCCAATAACAGTTACTCCAGTGGATCAGAAAGAAGCGTCCTGGAATCTTCAGGTGACATTTAAAATGCATATTCTATGATTTATTTTCCCAAACAGTGAAGTAATACGATATACATATTAGTAACGCTTCTACATAAACCTGTTGTTTTATTACTATTGTTGTATTTCCTCATTCCCACTCGCTGTATACCTTTGCATTCCTTTGAACCTTGTTAAAAATTACGCCGTAAATAAACTAAATGATTAGGATTGTCTCGAAATGATAATCGATTATCTGGAATCACTCCCAGTTATGAATTTTTCTCTCCTCTGCAAATTTAAGGCGCCACCTATACACTCGAAAAGTTAGTTTACGCCCTCTAGGCTTCAAGCCGAATGCCAACCTCATTCTCTTCGACTGTTATATATTCAAAACCACCCGCACTTTTTCAATATACGCGAAAAAAAATTTTCCAAGCTGGTCTGCTATTTGCTTCCAGTAAAAAAGCAATTTCACTAGTAGTTCAAATTATCGTTGGCACGTGACCCAGTAAATTACCGCCTTATAACCTCTGTACCGATACAACACCTACTTCTCCGTATGTAATCACTCTACGAACAGACTGGGGCGAAACCACGACTGTAAATCTGGGGGTTCAAACCACAGCGAGCTAAGATAGTAGATTGAATAAAATTATATTAGAAACAAAAGAGCAACAACTTTTTATATTATCATAATTTTTTTATATTTTTTACTATTTCTATCAAAATTTAAAAAATCTTATCATTTTTTTTTTTTGTTTCAGAAAGTGATTCTTTGACTGATTCAAAATAAGAAAGCAAAAATCGATGCTCGAATTTCGAGACGGGCGTATGCGAATCATAATAAAACTTCTGTTTTGATTCGTTTTTGAGGTTGCAAGTCACATGTGTCGTTGAGTTCCGTTTCTGCAAAGAAAATCGAAGTGCGTAGAGACAAATCAGAAACCCAGCAACACAACACAACAGCAGTGAAGGAAGTGAAAGCGAGAGACGCCTCAACAGTATCTTGCGCTTCAGCTCCTGAGCAGAAAGTCTCTTTTATACAATTTGCTTTTGAGAACCATTCTTCTAAACGGGTTGCTCTATTAAAAATGGCCGTAAGTCTCCGAGAGACACGTGTTAAAAGTCGTGAGAGCCGTAATTTAGATTAGCGGTTTCCGATCTACGGTCCGCGGGTCAGACTCTTCCCGATATAGTCCTAATAACAAAAAGGACCGTTAACCAAGTAGTTGCTTAAAAGCACATAATTTCTCACAACAGCTATATTGAAAACGCACAAAATGACATACACTATTTCGCGATACCTAACACTCGATTGATGCTTCTTATTAGTGGATCTGGAGGTAAGGGAAGATTGCAAGACAAGAGAGTTTATGTCGGGTCAGCGGCTTGATTCATATCTTAGTGATGAGCACTAAAATTTATTATATTGACTGGGGTATCAATGATTGACCCAAAGATAGCAATAAACTATGGAACAAAAAGAAACACATATATCAAAGAAGTCCAAGAATGACGAGTTTAAAGGGCTGCACTGCCATGATTTTTAGTAAACAAATGTAGTTTCTTTGAAATGTGTATTTAATATGTACTTGTAAGATACTAAGATTAGATAATATTTACTGATTGTCTTAGTATTTTATATTATAAACAGAGTATGCGGTTGCTAAATATTATAGGCAATATAAATAGTTCACATATAACACATCACTTTACTTTCTCCAACCTTTCAATACTGATAATTGTCTTCATCAGGGCATCTAAAAGTTGATTAAAATTCAGTATTAATATTCCACATTTCATTTGAATCTTGAGAAATAAATCTTAGTTCAAACACCTAACAAGCACGAATTACACATACGGATTACACATATTTTAAAGAAGGTATGATGAAAGATACTTGAGAAAGAGAAAAAAAATCTGATGTCCAGGATAATCGTTCTGCTTATGAGGGACGTGTGTCACGTAATCGTATAAAGAGTTCTCTTATCTCATGACCTGATTTTTCATGTCAATCGCAATGAACTATCAGTCGCGTACTTCGTATAGTGGTTGCATAATCTATAATTCTGCAACGCACTCAAGATCTCTACTTGTATTCTGCAAGTCTTTTCTGTAGGTTGAGATAGTGTTGCACTGTAGTCAAATCAAAATAACGTACAATTGCTTTATTTAATTTTTAATTGTTACACTAAAAAATGTATTTCTAAAGACGCGGTTACAAACAGCAAATCATCTTGTGAAGAAGAATAGGCTAATTTCTTCTCTGGAAGGAAGCGTGGAATTGTGCCATTAATTCCGATCAAGGTCTGTGTGTTGTTTTTATCATTTGTGCTCTCCAAAGCAAAATTATGGCTTGCGCTCCGTCCGCCCAAAAAGTCAAGAATAAATAAAGTTCACTAGTCATAATGTCAAAAATATTATATAGAATATAATCCAGAAAATATTTAACAAATTTTATCTTTATTTTTTCGGAAATGTTGATAATAAATAGTCAATATTACATTAAATCACTAAAAATTCGTGATTAATATTAAAAGCAGCATTAATGAGACAACCATCTTGAGGCTGGTATATCGGTATCTCCGGAACAATGATTTCGATAAAACACGTTTTAAAAAGTATCCATAACTTAATTTAATTTTTCGAATTTTATTAAATAGAGTAATTTTAATAGTTACGATTTAAAAACTATGCATTCCCATTAATCTACAGTTTAACAATATTACGTTTTTTTAACTATGTATTTATGCTTTTTGCGTTTTCTTACATACAAATTTGTTGGTATTATGCTAACATTGTAACTCGCAGCCAATTTTTTATTCTTGTCTAAGGAATTAATGGGACAATCCCTCGCTTTTTTCCAGAGAATAAATTAGCTTATTTTCCTGAACGTGATGATTTGCTGTTTGTAGCTGATTTTTTAGCAATACATTTATTATTGTAACATTTAAAATTATATAACGCAATTGTACGTTATATTGATTTGACTACAGTGCAGAACTACTTCCACCAACACAAAATACTTTTAGTTCTTTAGAGGCTAAAGACAACGATCTTTACTGGGTCGCAGAACCATTGATTACGCAACGGTAACACGATATGGAAAACTGATAATTCAAAGCGATTGCCATGAAATATCTGGTCATGAGATAAGTGAACTTTTCATACGATTACGTGTTACACGTCCCTGATAAGCAGAACGTTTCTCCTGGCCATCAGATCGGTTTCTCTTCGAGTCTTCTTTGCAGGTAAGTGATTAAAATATTCGTGCGCACAGAATCACGAAAATATTATTATATTAAATTATGGTATTGCAAAATTATTTTTCCCAAAGCAATAATTGCTCTCCTGTTTTTTTTTTAAATTACTGTTACCAATTGAACTTTGGCCACATTTCTTCAACAGTGCCATTGCCAGATTTCTTTAGATCTTAGATTCCCCGCTTTTATCTACGATTCAATTCTCTCTGTTTCAATCTCCTTTCTCTCTTCAATCCAACTTATTTATCAAATCCATTACAGATCTGTGTCACATAATCCTTATATTCCCCATTTTTTCTCATTGATTTGCATTACTTGTATACTAAAATTTGTACAACTAGATGCAATAATATATACTCATTAATATTTAAGCTCATAAAACGCACGTAAGGTTCAGTGCACACTGATGAAATCCTGTTTCATAGGTCCCCACGCCTAATAACTAAGATTTAAGTTTTAAAATTAACAAAAGTTGAAATTAAGGTAGATATGTTTTTGATACTTCCAAAATACTTTTATAAACGTTCAATGAACGACCACTTAGCGATCGCTGAATACGTCTGAGCAAAAATTTCCTTTAAATTTGTAGGTTTCCTTTCACAGATTCTACTCCATCGCTTAATCTAGATTTTTCCATCTGAATTCTTGCTTCTAACCATTATTTTAGCTTCATTTGAACTCCTTATTTCTCACAATAATCGTGCTGCATGTCACGTTTCCATGAAACCATTTTTGCGCGTTTCGTGAAACCCTATATGAAGTTCGCAATTTGTTTCAATGAGATAAGTTTCATGAAACTAATCGCCATAACATTAACATAATCTAAACGTCCCTTTTCAGAGATATGTAGACCATTATTTGTTGCAATATTTGTAAATGGGAAGTGTAGCGTGCTATTGAAGCTTCTATGCAACGGATGATAGAAGGTAGGAGATGGGGGTATAGCTGTTGGTAATACGTGGGCCGGTTAGCTGAGTTTACCAACAAGCTGGAGGTGTTAGTAGCACTAGTTCGAAATAGTTATATTTATAGATACTTGGTCTACAGATGAAGAAGAGTTTTCTTTTCAGTGGTCGCAGGTAAGTGAACTAAGACATTATTATGAAAAGCTAGAAACTTTTCTGGCCCCACCGGAAAATGAACCCGGAGTGAAGTGGTATTGTGAGCCAGTGGTGGGAAACAGATTAGTCTCCGGAGGTTCTGTAAAGCATTTAATATTTGGAAATAACGCATTTATTCTTATAATAAACATTTAATTCTGAAAAAAAATATTTCAGAATATTTCAGATCTTCAAATAGATGATTTCTCTCAAACTATAGTCATAAATCTTGATATATTATTATTATTTTTAATATAATTTTGAGGTCACGGGAGAATTTTTTTTATCTTTTGCATATCAAACGCGGATTCGTTTTGCTTAAACCACTTGTGACACATTTTGCTTTCGTCTACATTTCTCTTTCACTCCGATATCTCAGCAAATTTGTCTGTCCTTATAACATGCAATTTTGCAGCTTCTTAAGCTATGACCAATCGCACATGTTTTACCGACGCAATCACTGATATTCTCTTATCTATCTCTGTAATAATATTACGTTCAAACACATGTTTTCATCTCCACTTATCAAATAGATAAGTATTTCCACTTACTCTCAAGTACCTTTCATCATACCTTCTTTAAAATATGTGTAATCCGTCTTTACTTGAAAACTCTTCATCGGAAACGATGTGACTGTCACTCGCATGTTTCCCATTAAGTTCGTCGCCATTTTCATCAGTCCATAGTTACGGCCCATCTTCTGCACCTCCGATACTACAATGAATCCTGCAGGTGTTAAAAATAACTCTTCTTTTTATATCCAGTTTGTTTTCGTCAGTTTTGCCTGTAGCTTTGAATTTGTACATAATTGGTTGTGTAACTTTTAACAATACCAGACGCAACTAAAATATCGGGGCTAAATGTACTAGACAAATCTGCACTGCTCCAGAATTTTATAGAATTCATAGGTCTAGTCATCTGTCAGCTCTGGGCTAACATGCTTCTTCGCCACTGAATTTCTCATGGTTCAATTCCCGGCAGGGTCAGAAAAAAATTGTATGTCAACCAATGTCTCAGTTCATATAATTGAGACAAATGAAATGTGAACCTTCCTTCTTCGATCCAAATACAAACCCCATTACATCTCCTACACATGTAAATCTTACTTGTTGTTTTCATAAAAACTTGAAAGAAATTGATACAATATATTCGTAAAGGCCATTCTATGATGACGCCAGGTATTTTTTAGTGTTCGGGAGAGAGAGAGAGATTGACAAATGGAGGAGTATATGACAGATGTTTTACAAATGTATTAGATTAATGACTTTATATATATATATATATATATATATATATATATATATATATATAT
>NNCF01131977.1:13288-32038 GCA_002313205.1 Laupala kohalensis
AACTTGTCCTTGTAGCTGAAGAAGATAGTGTAATGGAAGTGAGAAAAGAATATGAAATGATTTTACGTCGACTTAAGAATACTGTTCGCCAACATGATTTCTTCATCTCTTCAGAACTCAAGAAGATACTCAAGAAAAATTTAACAAAGTCTTTCTCCTCGGACATAGCAAAAATCAGTCAAGTGAACGGGGAGCACCAAAGGTATGTTTTCTATTTAAATGAATTTTTTTAATAGTCTCTCTAGGTGTCTGAGTAGAGACAGCAGTCCCATTTATTATTGAGATTATTAATCTTGGATTTTGAGTTATTTTCAAAGTTATGATTTATAAATAACACTTTGGTAATAATTTAAAGATTCAGAAAAAAATGTGTAATTGTTAGGAATTATCTGTTTTCAATTTACCATAAAATACTTGATATGTGATAATTTTAAGGAGGGGATTTAACTATTTTTATCCTTAGATGCCATGATTTTGCCATGATGCGCAGATACCGCCTCTGTTTTAAGGGCTCATTATCTGCTTTGATGGGAAGCTACCGTTCTCGTTTCCGGGAAATAAACCAAATTATTTTCCTCCTCGTAAAGATGCTACGATCGTGATGATACTCCGTGTGCAACTATATTTTGACACAATTTATTTATTTTTATCTACAAAAATGGCAGTTTGAATATCATGTTTATATGATTGTAGAGCAGGAAAAGCTTTCAAGTATTACTTTCTTAAAATTCAATTTAAATTTTTTAACGATTTATAAGTGTTTTAGTGTTAGTTGATGAAAATTGTGAATTTTATTGTGTAGGATAACATAAAGCAATTATTATTATCATTATTGTTCCAAGTTCTTTCACACGACCAACATTGACCAAATACATAAAGGATGAATCATTATTTTATATGAAACTCTTCAAATAACCCCTAAACAAATAAAGAGCTCTAATAATAATGAACTTGTGTTGACGAGCTTTAACGCCCCACAAAAAACCTGAACAAATAAAAAAATATATGTTCTGTTTTCATGAAGGTAAATCGTGATGAAGGACCAAATAATTGATGTAATTAAAAGATTGGTAACAATTTTTTCTGCACACATATTGACATTTTTATTAATTTTGGAAAAGAACTAATAAAAAATTTGTATTCCTTCATGGCTGCGTTAAAGCCGAATACAATGATGAAACAACAGTAGTGTAGCAGTACCGCCAAGATTTTACCCTTAACTCTATTTGCTATTAGGACTAACACTAGTGAATTACTTCTCATCCTAAAAATAAAAATCAACTAAATTAAATTTTGGAGTGTTTTTTTTGTTCATTTCGAATAATATTTCATTTAGAGTTGTTGTGTTAAAAAAATTACAATAAAGAAATAACGTTAAAATTTAAGGCACTTACATTACCAGTTGAATTTTTCATCCTATAAACACTTATCCTGTATAAAGAGCAAAGAAAATCTACTTACATAATAATTATTATTTTTGAATACATAGTAAAAAAATTAATTTACCTTTAAAGATAAGAAGTAGAGAAAAACTTTCAATAAAAATATTAATAAGAGGAATTAAGTCTCAATATTTATAGGCTAACAAACATTTGAATCAACTAATAGAACGTATCTATCTCTGTCTTCATTATGGCAAATTCGAAATGATGTTAAATTTTTTTGTGGAACATGAATATTAACAAACAAGAGAAAATTACTTTGAAACTTTGCAGAATTCGACTCCAATCGATACGTAGCTATCGATGTAATATATTCATTTCTTGACGCACGTCAACACACTGGGGGAACCGAGGAACTGGTCGATCTGATCAGTACCAGTAGCGGCCATTCCCCCCACCCCATCCCATCGCTTCCTCCTACTTATCTTTTCTTCTAATTAATAATACTCCGGAAAAAATGCGGAAGCTTTGGCACCAGAGGAGTTTCTGCTAAAGTGTGACTTCATCAGTAAGAAGAGAGCTTAGTGTAATAAATAGTTCCGCATTCCAGAAATTCAAATAACGTTAATTCTTATATTTATTCGTATCTAATATTTTAAAAAAACCTTTATTTCTACCAGAAATGAAAGAATATTAAAAGGAAGCTATTGTTTCAAGATACAAACTCAAAAGCCCAGACCCAGAATACAAGTTTCACAAAAAGTCATCGTCTCCCGCTTTTTCATATACCCGGCAGGAAAATTACCTCTCAGTAGCGATAAGAAAAATTCGTCACGAAAATCCCGGGACGAGATCGACCCTGAACTATTGTGTTGATATATCCACTGACAGCGGAGACAAGTTCCGTACAAGATACAGCTTGTATCACTTATACCGGCGTATGGAGAGTTGTATGGCAGGATTTTGACAGAAAAAGGATAGAGGCTTTATTAAGAATGGCCATTGAGTGGCCATCTGTTGACACCACACGAACATAAATTTTATGTCTCCACAAATAGCCATGCCATTGAAGGCCATTCATTTCATGTAATCTGCAATGACCTTTTGGGGATAACGTAAGGCCACACCAATGGTCATTAGTTGCTTAAAATCTACCTTTTTTGGTTTAAGGAACTAATGAACACCAATTTGGATTTTAACAGCGAAATAAATTAATGATGCGTTACAGACGAGCGTGGAATAAATTACGACACGGATTTAAACTCTGTGCAAGCATTTTCTTAGACATCGGAAATTATTTTAATCTAAGAAAATTTGGCAAATATGTTAGAAACTTTGAGACATAAAAAATTACCCAATTAACTACGAAATGTAGTTTATGTGTGTAATTGTGTCAGAATTGCTTCTGGTTAGAGGATTTGTAACAGCATCTGCTGCTTCGGGAACCCCGCATTAAGGCTCCTCTGTGCCCTGGTCATTTTATATAAACACCGTTTTTTAAAACGGCCTCCTAAATGACGGCGATGACAAAAGTGACACACGAAAAAGGAGAAATTATGATGAGGGAATTTTGTGGTAATGAGTGTTAGGGCAAACGGATGTGCCCCGAAAAAATCTGCCGCAAACTCGTTTCGTCCATCACTGCGAATTCTTCTTGGATCAGACAGTTTTAACCAGCGTCACCGTCGATACAAGGTAAGTACGCTAGGCCCGATATCATGGGACGCCTACGAAACATAGTGAAATCATATTTTCATCATAGATATATGATACTATGTTTGGTGAACAAACAATTGAATTAACGATAGTCCGTCTGTAAGCATTATATAGACGCTGGAATGTAATTATAAATTCTGTTCTAAAAAATTTAGAGGAATAAGGGATACTCCATTTCATTTTACTTACGGAGATAACTTGGTATTGATTGAATTGGGAGACTCACAGGCAGATTCTGCAGGACAGGGCACAATGAAGTTCCGAGTATTGTGGCAGTGAGTGTTCGGGTAGGGGATTAAACATATCTGAAGAAAAATGCGATCCATGAGGTTCGGGCATGCGTGCGGAAATAAAAAGCTGCATGAAAAGACGGTACAGATAGTAACTAAGCTAGATATGTAAACATGTAAGCGTACTGTATGTTGGAGAATTTGGCCAATATCGACAACGGGCAAAACGGATTAATTTCGAACCGAAGTTTCGTGCCATCTAGTGATAATGTAATCTTCTGATATCAGGATAATACAGAATTATTTCTACAGAAGCGTTGAGAGCACTGTGAAGCATAATGCCAATAGACTTATATGTTCGGAAGTTAAAATACA
The DNA here is from genome assembly GCA_002313205.1 of Laupala kohalensis. Lineage (NCBI taxonomy): Eukaryota > Metazoa > Arthropoda > Insecta > Orthoptera > Trigonidiidae > Laupala > Laupala kohalensis. The sequence goes on from NNCF01131977.1 coordinate 16,992, forward strand.
GGAAACGGGAGCATTATTGAATAGGTGGCAGGTCCGTGGACACAGGATGCAAAAGGAGGGCGTACGATCGTCATATTCGACAAGTGAAACGTGCCAGTGAAAATAGGACGTTTCAACCGACGAAGCAAGTTATTCTAGTATTTGTAAGTGGGAATTATAGCGTGCTGTTGAAGCTTATCTACATGGAGGAATATAGAAAGAAGAGAGTTTGCATTTCAATCGTCACAGACATTTATGAGCTGGGACATTAAAGTGAAAACCTTTTTTTTGTTTCCTGGTCACGCCTGGAATCGAATCCGGATTCCCTAGCCAACAAGCGAGTCCTGGGCCACTGGAGGTGTGAAAGGACATTGATAATTATACATAGAGAATATGAATTATTTGAGGAGTAATCGGAGAATTAGCGAGAATACGATAAACCATGCGATAGTAGATATGCGCAAAACACCCCGAGGCACGGACGGGCAACGCCGTGATGGCGGTTAAGATACGATCTCTGAACAACCACGTGAAATACTCCACAAGATTACTAGATTGTTTACCGAAATAAAATTAAACTATTTTTAAAGTTTCTTTACTCCAGGATAGGAAGGATGACGTGTTGAATTGTAAAAACACCAACGTTAATATCACTGTATTATTTTCAAACTTTTTAGAGTATTACAAGTCTTGCTTTCCTATAAAACGACAGTCAGATAAAGTAAACAATAACAATAGATGGATAACACAAGGGAAAAGAATTTTGTTAATAAAAGCGTCATTTATATTATCTTTCAAAACTAAATAACCAACCGCCGGAAATCATGATTATTTCCATAAATATAAATTCATATCTAGAAAAATGGTCTATGCAGCTAGAGTGAAAAAAAATGACAGACAGATAATAGAATAGAACAATCGGACCAAAACCGTGTGGAATATTGTTAAAAAATTACACAACACCTTCAGAAAATCGCCATGAAATATTTCCCTAATAGACGATGGCAAAATTGTATCAAATTTGTTTATTCTTTTTTTGAAAAATAGGTACAATATTATAATCAGTAACTCAAAACCAATGTCCACCATATACATCCTTAAGTACCGCATTCTACGTTGACATGCCAGGCGAACGCTAGTGCAGTTATGAGTGTCATAAGTTCATTAAAAACATTTTTTTAACGAGGGATACATGCTGTACGTGAATTTATATTAAATGCCTTCATTTTTGTTATATTAAATCCACGTATACTTTTAATATTTCTTTCTCAGCAGGTAATTTCTTGAGATACTAAAAAGAGCTAATGTGAATCCGTTAAATAAGAAAACAAATAAACGTAGTGTTGGAAACAATCTACCCATAAAACTATTGCCTATTTTCTAAAATACATCTTGGAAAATCTCTTCTATAAAAGACTATTATCGAATAATAACATTCTCTCATAGGGTCAGCTCGGTTTCAGGAAATACCTTTCCGTTACCAGAGCCATATTTTCTTTTTAAAAAAATGTAACCAATTCTCTTGTCCGTGGAGTTAAACCACAAGATATTTTTCTTGATTTATCGAAAGAGTTCCATGTAATCTATCACAAAATTTTTCTCTCAAAACTGCACTCATTCGTCATTCGTGAATTGACACATCGATAGCTAACTTCCTTCTTGAATAATAGGCACCAGCATGTTTCCCATGTTGAAAATGAAGTATATCAACATTACCTTTCAGAAACAAAGTCTTTTACGTGCGGAGTTCCTGAAGGTGCAATTTTGGATCTTAACCTCTTCTTATTGTACGTAAATTTGTATGCAGTTTTTAGTTCCTTTTTGAAAATAAATTATGAAATTTATCCACCATGCCTGCATACGAAATGGTTCTCTGATCTGATGACACAAATCTAATTTTTAAACATGTCATTGCGCAAATGTTCATCTAACCTCTCTTGGTTTTATTCAAATCGTCTCATCGTTAATACTGATAAAACTGTACCTATGATATTTCTCAATAATGTAACGAAATCTCTTCCTCTGATAAACGTAACCTAAATAAAGACAGTCAAGATAAATTTTTGTGGGCTTAATGTTCAGGTCGTCCTCAAATGGAATTGCCATATTAAACAATTGAATGTCAAATTAAGCACATTGTGCTATTCATGCCGAATTTTTGTCAACATTGTTAGTCAACTTGTTTCACGCTGCGTGTATATTGGAAACGTTTATTCTCATTTATGGTACGCCATTGTCATCTGGGGCCATGCCAGTCGGAGCATTCAATCTTTAAAAAAAATTCAGATTGTAAGTCAATTTCATTCCGATAACTCATGTAAACTTTTATTTAGAGTATTAAATATTCCCCTCTCCTTGCATATAAATTTATGAGTAGTAATGTTTGTAACGACAGAACTATTAAAATGTCTCTTCTGCTTGAGGAGAAATACTCTCGTCCACGAACCGACCACTCGTAAAAAGGCTAATATTCATCGTCCTGGCGTGTTAACAACTGTTTGCCAAAGTGACTCATATAATTCAGGGATAATTTTGTATAATTCCGTTCCAAAAAATATATAATATGTATTAATAAATTGAGTATATCTAATTCCGCAGTAAAAGCTATTTTAAATTTATTTAAAATGTGCAAGAATTTACAGATTTTAATAAAAGATGTTAATAAAAGTTTAATTTCTTAATAAATATTGTTTTCCATGCCTTTGGATGAAGTAAGTTATTTTGCTCTTCATTTCAATTTATCACGCCTTTGTTATAATACTCTATATTTTGATTAAATTCCTTTATTTCATGCATGTTCTCTTACCACATATTTGTTTTTAATTATTTATTTCTACAGTACATAACCTTGGCACGGTTGTATACATTATTTCTGTTACCTCATTCTCGCCTGGCTCTTTCCCCAGCTCTCCTGCGGGGATTTTTCCTAGACGGGAATTTTATCAATAATAATAATAATAATAATAATAATATTAATAATAATAAATTTATTGTCAAAAAATCAGTACAAACTGCGTATGACCACGTGGAGGAAAAAAAAACTAATTTACTCTCCGGAAGCAAGCAAGGGACCATCCCATCAATTCCGATCAAGGGCCCTAAGGCAGAGGCGGATTCAAAAAATTCAGCAAAAATTCCTAGATAAGATAAAAAGTTAGCTGCGAGTTATAATACTAATAGAATGTCAATATGTTTGTAATTTTAAGCAAAAAATGTTATTATAGAACTATAGATTATTCTGAGTATAGTGTTTAAAAATCATAAGAGTTGAAAATACACTAAATTCACGATTTATTGTTACAATAGACACGCCCCTAGACAAAGCCTAGAGAACCCGTATGGTAAATCCGCCTCTACCAGAAGGAAAGACGGAGAAAAACCCGGGCCAGGATGGGGCTACAGAATTAATGTACACAACCGTGCCAATGTTGAGTACACATAAAACTAAATTAATATGAGCCATAAGACAACACAATCATGCAAGAAAATAGTTTTTGAAATTGTTATAAGTTGTTTAAAAAGTACTACAGCAATGGCGTGATAAAGCACAAGACGAATTTAACTTTTGTTAAAATCAATAAATTCTTTTACAGTGTAGAAGCACTGGTGCAGGAGGTAGTTTTTAACCGCGGATTTGAAGATATTCAATTTCATAATATCTTTTATATTCTTGGGCAGGGAATTATATAGAACGATTCCCGAATGGTATGGTCCCTTTTGGCAAAGAGTGGTTGACACTCTAGGGCGATGAATATTACTACTATTGCGTGTATAGTGTTCGTGAACGAGACTGTTTCGTATAAAGAAAGGTGGGCACTTCAGTAATTCGGTCTTAACAAACACGACCGTTTCATAATTATAAATGCAGGGAAGTGTTAAGATATTTAATTCCTTGAATAAAGGTTTACAAGAGTTTCGGGGGTGAGATTTACAAATTATCCGAACTATCCTCTTCTGAATTCTGAAAGTTTGAATACTCTGACCGGAATTACCCCAGAAGGTAATGCCGTAACGTAAATGGGAGTAAACGTTTGCAAAATATACGCAACGGGAAATACGTGGACTAACTGCGTTAACTAAGATTCGGAATGCGTAACACAATTTGCTTAATTGGGAATTAAGATTGTCAATGTGACAATTCCATTTGAGGTTGTCTTGAATATGGAGACCTAAGAATTTTGTATTTGTAACAGTTTTTAATTGTGTTCCGTTTAAAGAAAGAGAAACCTGGGGTAAACATTTTGTGATACTATTGTGAAATGACATAGACACTGTTTTCTCAGTGTTTACAATGGGACGATTTGCATGGAACCAAGTCGAAAGGTTAGACAAAACTTTTTTAGCATTGGCGTGTTTACATAGTAAATTAGAGTCATCAGCAAAAAGAACCGTTTTTCAATGTGATGTGGATGATGACATGTCGTTCACATACAATAAAAAGAGTATAGGGCCGAGAATTGATCCTTGGGGTACTCCGCAAGTAAGTGGCTTTGTTTCTGAAAGACAACGCTCAAGTATTTTATTTTTAGTATAGGATATTTCTACTTGTTGATATCTATCTTTTAAATAAGAAGTTAGCCATTGATGTGGAAGTCCACGAATGCCTAAAGAATGCAATTTGGTAAGGAGAATTCCGTGATCGATGACATCGAATGCTTTGGATAAGTCAAGAAAAACACCCTGAGGATTTTCTCCACTGTCTAGAGATGTGGTAACATCGTTTAAGAAGGAAAATATGGCGCTTGTAGTGGAAAAGGATTTCCTAAAACCGTGTTGATCGTCAGAGAGAATGTTATATTTTGATAAAAAATCTAGAAGACGCTTATAGAACAATTTTTCTAGGATTTTTGAGAAAGTGGGTAGAAGATATTTTGGTCGGTAAACCTATTTGTTTGTAATTATTTATTTCTACAGTACATAACCTTGGCACGGTTGTATACATTATTTCTGTTACGTCATCCTCGCCTGGCTCTTTCCCCAGGTCTCCTGCGGGGATTTTTCTAGACGGAAATTTTATCAATACTTTTGTTTCTTCAATCTCAAATTCTTACTGCACAAACATCTACAATTTATTTCGGAAATAAAAAATGGATAACAGAACTTATTTATAAAATGATTTCATTTATAAATATTGAACCCACTTTGCCGTTGAACCCTTGATCGGAACTAATGGGATGGTACCTTGCTTGTTTCCGGAGAGTAACTTTGTTTGTTGCCTCCTACGTGCTCATACGCGGTTTCAAACTATTTTTCACAATAAAGTTTATTTATTTAAATTTACATGATGTAGGAAATGGACCGATAATGGATTATCCTTGTTTTGCATTCCTACACATACTTGGTGACCGGAAGGTTAACACAAATGAGGTAAAAATCCCGGTATTAGTTTTACATGGAAGCGATGTTGTCTAACAAACGGATGCCATAACCGACACATAACAGACGGAAGGGGTTAAAATCTACACCATGAATGTAAATATGGGTTAAACATTTCCTATTTTAAGGAATGGGAATAAACACATTCAACGATAATCCGGAGTAGTTGCCTTTGAGCGAGGAAGATTCGTCATTTCTTTCGCATCCATTATATTCCGAAACGAGAAAATATTGGCAATGTTATAACACTGGTTTTATTAGTTTAAGTTCAGAAAACAGTATATTTGTTAATATAAATTTATAATGTTAAATTATCAGTGGTCCTGACGAAATGTTTTTACGACACGCGAGTTAGATAGTGTCCAGCATGGGCAATAAACGCGAGCGACAAGATTCAAACACATTTGTATTTAGGAGACTGTCCTCCGTAAGCGACAGCACCCCTAAAGCGCTACTAGCGCCACATTCGACGACGCTTAAACTTCAAATTTTTTAGAGTTATGTCGCGCGTCATACGCTATATTTCACATGAGCTACTTGATTGTACTAGAGATTACCGTATATAAATGATGAAATTTAGTAGTATCGAGAATGTCTGGACATTTCGTCGTTATCTCGTCTGAGGGAACTGTGTCTTATTGGTCAGATCGTGTAGTATCGAAGTGATGACGATTTTGTGCAAGCAGAAAATAACAAGCGCCATTTTTTGGATGTTTCAAGTTAATGCTTTTTAAGTTATGTAATCGTTAATGCCATTTTCAAGGAAATAAATAGTACAAATTGACATATTATTATTAACAAAAATTTTGAGACGGAAATACTGTAAAATTTAATGTAATATTTTTATTCTGATAAATTCATTGCGTGATATCACGGCATATTTGCTTTACAAGCACATATTTCGCTATAAATCCGTCGTCACATAATTTCTTGTATATTTTGCAGTGTGGCGCAATCTTGCTTTAAGAGCTGACATATCGCACGCGCGCCCAAACAGGACACTCAATCCTGACAAAGCGACACTTCACTTTTGTCGGTAGAAGTTGTCGCGCGCGTTTGTCGTCACGCAGGACAAGGCCTTATACTACATCATACATCAATATCATCATCAAACGTTGATGAGAAAACAACTCGTGTCATCAATCTGTACTGTTAAAAAAAATTTTAGACGAGAGAAAACAAAAAAAACGTAAATGGAGAAACCCTGATCTTCAGAATAATATGAACACATTTTTTTACCAGATTAAATATAGAAACACCTTAAAACCTTAATAATTATACTTGTCACATTTTCCCCTTGCAATAATAAATTTTTTTTGATAAGATATCACTTTACAAATAAATAAATATGAGACTTTAGTTTATTTCGTCGAAATCACATTTTGCCAATCTCCGATTCTGTTCCGGTCAGATCGATCGAATGTGTTTAGAAAATGGTCCGCTGACTAAGATTAGTTGGAAAGCACTAATTTAGATGATAATTTATTAAATTATGTATATTGACACTACCTGTTCATCAGTAGCGATTTTAAACCCCTGCGTGGCGCAGGTGTTAGCGTTGACGCTTATCATCAAATCTTTGCGAATTCAATTCCCGGTGCGGTCTGAAAAGATTTGCAGCTTTTCCAATGAATGTCCCAGTTAATATATCTGTGACTATTAAAAAGCAAACCCTTGTCCCTGTATCATCCTCCTCCGAGAATCAATATCTCTTACCATTACTTACTACTCCCACTAAAATCTATATGTCGGTCATCTCAACTAAACCGCCCCATCTACTTACAACAACCTACCACCCTACTCCTACCTCCTGTCGGTTCGTGTATAGTTTCAACAGATTAGCTTCAACAGCACTAATTTCTTTTCATTACTTCCTTCCACTCGCAAAACCTTATTTTCATTACCATCATTATTTCATTACCATGTGCATAATCTCTTGACATTTCTGAAAATGAGTTAACCTTGACTCACTCAGCACATTCTAATCACAAATACCGGAGTCACGGATTACAGTCTTCTGAAATGTATTTGAGGAATATCGAAACTAGTGGCAATGAATCAGCTAAAATTAAAAATACACAGAAAAAATATGTAACACAATATACTGATCATAACTAGCATTAACTTATTGTCACCAAGGAATTTCCCAAATGTTATGCGAAAGGTATATTTTGACAAAAAAGAGAAATTTTATCGAAAAAGATTGACATATTTTATAATACGCTGGATATCTATCGAAGGAAGTTAGTCTATCTACACTTTCTGACGTCAAAATACTTTGTGCACCAAACTTTGTGCACCAAAATTTGATGAGGCATCCCTTACGGTAGTTTTCGTACATTAAATTGGAATACGCGTAGCGTAGCATATCAGCACAAAAAGCACTGTGTACACGATACAAACATTTTGTAATATTAAAATTATTATTTTGTGTATTTTTTGAAAATATTAAAATACTTTGGTTTGTGGTTGCATTGACAGAGCTCTGATGTCTGCATTGGAAGAGTTGCAGAAGAACGATGGCTACAAAGCATGGCGTGAGAAAGAAGCTGCAGAACTTAGTGATTTGGTGCAAAGACGACTACACTTCTTGCAGAATCCCAAGGACTGTAGTACCGCCCGGAAGATAATATGTCACTTTAACAAGAAGGTAAGCAAAACAGGAGATATGCCTTCGTAAAATAAGTATAAGAGTAAGTATTGTCACGGATGTGTCTTTCTCATATCTCTTTATTTAATTAAAGTCTCTCTTTTCATTAATTCGATATTGCGTCATATTACGCCATTCATATTCCGACAGACGCTTTTTTATTCGCGACTCATCCGTCTTGGCCAGCCATCTGCGGAGAGCGCGTAGGTTGGCCGTTCTTTTCCAAACTTATGTTTAGTGCTTTGTTTATGTTTCCGGCGGGAGACCGCATACAAGTTTGATTATGATTCGTCATCGATTCATCGATCGGCCATTGGCAAACTTAGGCATACGGTCGCCTTCCGCGCACTTACAAGTTTAGACTTGCCCTCTGCACCATTCGACTCTTCCACTGTCTCTGATTCCTAATAAATTCGAATCCGTAGATTTCTTTCCTGTATTAGGCATCAGAATTCGAGTTCGACCCGTGGTATCGGCTGACTTTTACGCCACTCCCCTAGTATTTATTTGAACCCCACCGCACGGGACAGAATAATAATAAAAAACGCATATACTTCATTACTTGTGACATTGGCGTTTTTCTATACCCCTCTCCAATGCGATCACACTCAGGGACTGACAAATAATCCAACTACGGTGTCAAATTAGGACTGACCTGACCTCTTTCTCGTTATTTGTCCGCTGATCTCCAGCCATAAATCTAAATCGTCATAAAATGTTTTTGTATAGACCTTATTTGTACGTTTCTCTATTACGCTCTGTGTATCTTTCGCAGGGTTGCGGCTTTGGGTGTCAGATACACAGAATCGTGATGTGTTTAATGGTGGCTTATAGCACTCAACGGACCTTGATTTTTGAGTCCAACAATTGGAGATACCATAAAGATGGATGGGATGCTGTTTACCTTCCTCTAAGCAATACCTGCCTGGACAGCAACGGGACTACAATTGCCCCGTGGCCAGGTATGTATGAATTAATACCACTTCTTCTGACGTGTTTTCCTCAGAATTAAGCAAGAATCGGCTGGAATATTTTTATTCTCCACTGAACAAACTTTATTGCGAAGTGGTGGGATTCAGAATATCCAATTTAAACCATCTTTTAGTTCTTTTTTTGTTTTTCACTTGTAACACTTATATATATATATGTAGTCTACAACTGGATATAGCTATGCATTTTAAAACATTAGAGGACCCCGTATTTTTTAAATTACTGAAACCTTAGTGTACACACTTCATTGATGCAGACGTTAGAAATAGTACTTATCTCATTGTGATATAATTTATGTCTTTGCATATTTTATGTATCATATTAATATTTAATCAATATTATTATTTATGTAGTGATGTTCACTTCACAGCTCTAAAGGTGTTCTAGTCGGTAGAAATTTCTAATATTTGGTTGCCATCCACTCTCTATAGAACTACATGCTCTTTCTAAACAATGTGGTTAGTGCAAAAAAGTGCGGTCTCCTTCATTCCACGTTCTCTTGGTTTGTTGGTAATGGAATCTGGATGCTTCCTTAAATTCATGGAAAGCGCCTGGAGCGAAACTACAAGAAAGTCAAGGATAATCTTTGTTTTAATCCCCAATATGTCACTAATTATGATAGCCATATATTTATATTTCAGCATCTTTTCTGCTTCTTTCTGTCCCAACATTTTATTAGTTGGGACTAGTACATCAATTAGCAATCAGGTTCTGTCTTTCGGGTGATTAATAGCAATATTCGGTTTATTGGCAAGGCTGCATCTGTTGGTGTAGATTAGTGGGTTGATCTGTATCGTAACTTTCCATGTGGTTGTCATTTTCCTTACCTTCTTTCGTAAAATACTTCTGAGGTTGGTAAACAAAGATTTCTGCAAATCTTCCAAAGAATGTAAAAGCACTCCTTTTCTCGCGTCTTTCTGTATTTAAGCTTTGCAAATGCGGGANTTGTAAAAGCACATTTTTTCTCGCGACTTTCTGTATTTAAGCTTTGCAAATGCGGGAATCCAAAAACTATGTGATCAGTTGTTTTGGAGTGGGTCTGGCATAATCTACATTTGTCATCAGTTATTATTATTATTATTACTATTATTATTATTATTATTATCATTATCATTATCTCCATAATTCTCTCAACTTGTGTGGGTTTTTCTCTCAGCAGTAGATTTTTAAATATAGTTCTGATGGAAGCAAGAATCTACTTCAGATCCAAGAAGGACCCTGTATTGTAGTCTGCTTATTATATTAGTGTTGATTTCAAATTTTAAATGGAATCAACTTGGGATTGGGGTTCTAGTCCCAGGGTAGATAAAATGATAGGCACTATGATCACTTCTTAAACATTCTAGTGTTCTTTTGAATTTAAAGGCGTGTTGTTAGTAATTTGATATTTTGTCGTTCTTTGTTATTTCTAGATTGTTGTAATTCACAAATTATTATTATTATTATTATTATTATTATTATTATTATTATTATTATTATTATTATTATTATTTTATTTTAAAAGAAATAACACAAATAACATCGTTTAAAAATCATAAACCATTTTGATTTCAGGTAAATCTAATCCGCAGGTTGTGAAACTTTCTAACGCTGGTATGTTTCTTCCACCACCTGATTTCCCCCCTCTGACAATACCAAGTGATCTCGCTTCCCGGTTGGAGAAGTTGCATGGATACCCTTATGTGTGGTGGGCGGGTCAAATGCTCAAGTACCTTCTAAGGCCTCAGGCAAACATTTCTATGATGCTTGAGGAAACTGAGGAAAAAATTGGATTCAAGAATCCTATAGTTGGGTGAGTGTGACTTCATTTAAATTACAAATTACTCACTCGTTTCCTTGTATATTTTTATAATAGGTACAAAGTATTTTTGTGTTGTTTTTAACTTCTTAATTAGCTTTTTACATGTAGCATCCCTAACAGTTGATAGCATACATAATCCAGAATGAAATAAAGCAAAATTCATTTTACGCATTAGGTCAGTGTCACAAATGTTCCGTAGGTAGAAAAAATCCTAATTGACGATCTTAGTTTATTATATAAATTTCGATTTGTTTTTGCCATGATAATTTGTGATCCATAGGTATACCAAAGTAATTAAAACTATGAAATTCTTCTATACATTGACAATTATATGCATTTTTAGTACAAATTCCTAAATGTTATTTAATAGGCCGTGGAAAGTTAAATTCTTTAGAGTCAAAGTAATGTATTTGGTTTTCGTAACATTCACTTGCGTTGCATTTCTAGTAATCCAGGTTTCTAAGTATTTAGTAATTATATACATGTATATATATTCTAATGCACCCTTTTTTATCGTTGGTTGTGAACAACAAAGTGCATTATGATAGTAAACAAAAGGTTTCGTTACTTGTGATGCGAATACCACAATTTATTCTGAAAATTGTTTGGCACAAAAATATACAGAACATGTACAAGAACTCACAACTACTACCCACACAATACAAAATAAAAAGAAAAATCCCTTGCAACTGATTGCGCAATGTTACATTTGGCTCATTCTCTGGGTCCGTGCATTTACATTTATCACTTATACAATAAATTATGGTCAAGAAAAATATCAAAGCAAACACAAAATGCGCAATATTTAATTCCTTCTTCTATGAAATTCAATTAATAGTTCTTTTATCACCTTTTTATCTCTTCTTTCTTCTTGAAAAAACCCAAATTTTACAATAACTGCGACAGATTTTATTCCAATGAACCTTTCTCTTTTGCAAGATACTAGCTCTCACTGAATTACAAAATTAATGCAAATCCCTAATTAGCGTGATAACTTCGCTTAATGTCCGCCTCACAGAGACGTATACTCACAACCAGCGTATTTTCTTCGAAATCGTGTCCAACCACCACGGCTATATACAACCCTTTTCGTCCAACACAGGCTGCAACAGCTGCTACTGAGCTCGTACAGTGTTCTTGACTCGACGACCGCTTCCAACGTGGCTTTCCACGTGCTACCTCTTTCGCGACCAGCTTTGCGGCAAATTCTTTCAATCACCGACGTGCGACTGTTTTTCGGATTCGAACGATTCGTAATTCGGAAAACTTTTCCAATGCGTAACTGGCTTCACTTGGAGCTCTTGATAAAATTATTCCTTACGCGTTGAATTTGCGTTTTACTCGGTTGATCCTTAATAATTCCGACTGTGATAAAATACCACAAAACTTGATATTTCGAAATTTGCGTTTTTTACGCCCTCTCAAAATTATCGAACTCGAAATCAACGTTTTGATAATTTGCTAGAAATTCGGACCGACTCGTCCCCTCTCGATAAATCGCGTACGAAAAAACTGGATTCTCACCGCCGATGTCTGCGTCATAATGAGAGTGGATCAACTGTCTCTCCCGATGACTTGCGTAATAATGAGACAGATAACTGTCGTGTTTCTACCTTCTCAGTACAAATCCCCACTCCTCCTAAAATTCATGCACAGCGCATTCCGCCAATCAATCGTTTCTTCCGATGTTTCGCGTCACTAACTTCATAAGGTGTATTCACATTTTCTTAGCTCTTACAATTGGATTTCAAAAGTTTTTTGTCTGTGTCTTACAACTCGCAGGACGCGCTTGTCTTGGCGCTTCATTCAAATCGGTATTATTCGGTTTTTTGTTTCTATTGAAGCCATTATTGCTCGCACATATTTCTAAATAAAACCATAATATTCTCTAATTATATATATATATAATTTTTTAATGAGTAAATGAACGCAAAATTGTCTGCAAAATCATTCATCCTACTCCAATTTTTTAAAGTAAATCATTGATAAAAACCTCAAATAAGGTGGCAGTTAAGACAGTTCGTTGCGGTACTACAGATTTGTCTTTCATGGGAGTACTCGTATTGTCTTTAATACGTACCTGCTGTCCTCTGTTACGTAGAAAACTCTCAAACTAACTCAAAGCGATACCCCCTGTTTCTGTCTTCTCTAATTTTTTATTTAATTTAATATGGATAACTAAATCAAATGAATTCCGTATGACAATAAATAATTTAGTAGATATCTTGTTTTCGTTAAAGCAATAATGGATATCTTTTGTTACATTTGTTATAGCGTCTTCAGTAGATTTGTTTTCCCGAAAACAATATTGATATTCACTAAGGAAGTAAATTTTCTTAAGATAATTACAAAGTCGTATTTTCTTTTTTTTTTAGCATTTTTTTTAAAACACAAAACAAATAGTGAACTGATAGGTCTTAGGTTATCTAACTCTATGGAGTTCCAATTTTTATACATAGGTAGTAATATATATAATTTTTATTTGTCTCCGAAGATACTAGAGTTAATATTTAAATTATTTATATGCGTCAATCTAGGAGTTATATGCATGGAAATGTCCTTAATCAATGCAACAGTAAATGAGTCAAAACAAAGAAATTTCTTATTTTCCCGTTGTTTAATAGTATCCAGTATTTACAGTTCTGTTGTCGTCAAAATGAGAAATGAGTTCACACAAGCTAATGTTGATCTTTGCGGTTGAGAGCAGTTACCTTTTCTTGCGTGTACTTGAGTCTGGTATTGTAACGGTCTGTCTGCACATTGATGAAATATTCGTTTATCATTCGAGCTACATTCTATTACCGATTTAATCCATCATCCAATTTAATTTTCCTTACACTTTCGTTATTGTTTGAACCGATTATATTATTTATAAGTTTCAATTGTTGTGTTTAATCTCCCCTGCATTTCTTACTTTTTACATTAGATATGTCACATGGCCTCTTCTTACATATACTCGTATATAATATTTATTTTTTGTATTAATTTTTTAAATAATTATATTTGTTATGTTGTAAATGTGGTTTATTTTTCAGGGTGCACATTCGAAGGACAGACAAAAAGAGGGAGGCGAAGTATTATCCAGTGGAGGACTACATGACTGCGGTTGAGGAGTATTACAATGTTCTGGAATTCACAGAAAAGAAACCTGTAAGACGCATTTACTTGGCAACAGATGAACCAAAAGTCGTCTTGGAAATGAAAAAAAAGTACGTTCTCTAAATATATTTTTTAAAAATAAATGTTCATTAACGGTAGGTGCACTTCTGGCGCTAAACCTACCTTTCTTGCGCGGTCAAGAGATACAGATACACAAGAGAATATTCCTCATTTGTGAAAAGTGGTGATCGTCTCAAGTTTATAGCGTTGCATTTTTGTTATCCCAGGTTTTTATTGTTGAATAATTCCCTTTGAAGATCTCTGGAAAGCAGTTGATACTAATATAGAAATCCTCGACTGAAAAAAATACAGATCGGTTTTATAGAACATAAATATAGTAGCATTTATGCAAAAACAAAACAAATAACATGAGATGTAAGTCAAAAAGTCTCGCTTTTATTTGAATCTGAAAGTTTTATTTTGCATAAATGCAAACTCATAATTCAAAACAAAAAAAAACTTTTCAAAATTGACATTAAATAACTTCAATTTACAAAATAAAATGTCTCCAACGGTATTTACTCTGACTAGATTATACGAAAGTATACTTTTTTTATTACATCAATAATCCAGAAATACAGATCTAAATTTTTAAATAAGATGAATTATCGTTCAAGTTAAACAACACATTTTTAATAATTGCATCTATACGTATTTAATTTATAATACAATAAATTCAGAGGAAAGCTGAATGTATTATTCAGCTATATTAATATACATTTGTTCATTAATAACTTAGGTCATAAATTAAGTAAATAAATTTGAGATTACTAAAACATTATTCAATAGTCCCTAATTCAATAACAAACTGAAAATTATACTCAATTAGCCAACGTCTCTACATGTCTGTACGTACTTGCACACCATAACATAATCACATAATAGTACTTATATGTGATAATTCAACATATTATGTGATATATGATAACGCTTAACATAACTAGGTTTTTATTCAGGATATCCATGAACCCGTCAAAAGTTAAAGACTTTTTTCATTACCTTATCCTATCTAGGCAAATATTTCTTAATTCATGATTTATACTAAATGGTACAGAACTTTCATAGATAATATCTGATTGTTCTCTGTTATAC